>JZKD02S1872954.1:248952-275058 GCA_000966675.3 Picea glauca
ATCAAACAAAAGGTACTATTGGAATTGCACACCTCTCTGGTAGGAGGGCACTCAGGATTTTTGAAAACCTACCATAGGGTCAAGAAGGAATTTTTTTGGGATGGCCTTAAAACTGGTGTTCAAAGGTTTGTGGTAGAATGTTTGGTTTTCCAACAAAATAATGTGGAAAAAAATTAATACCCAGGGTCTTTTACAACCATTATCCATCCCAAGTCAGTTTTGGGAGGAGGTTTCCATGGATTTCATCATAGGGTTCCCGAAGTCTGAAGGAAAGAGTGTCATCATGGTGAATGTTGATAGACTAACCAAGTACACACACTTTTGTGCACTCTCTCATCCCTTCAAAGCTAGTACAGTTGTCACCACATTCATGGAGAAAATTCAAAAGCTACATGGAAGCCCAAAGATTATTATAAGTGACAGAGATCCCATCTTCACTGGACATTTTTGGGAAGAATTATTTTCTTGTTTGGGTACTCAATTGTCTCATAGCTCATCCTATCATCCTCAATATTATGGAAAAACCAAGATAGTGAACAAATATCTGAAAGGCTACCTTCGTTGCTTTGTCTCTGATAAACAAACACAATGGTTCAAATGGTTACCCTTGGAAGAATGGTGGTATAACACTTCCTTTCATACTGCAACAAAAATGAAACCATTTATGTCACTCTATGGACACCACCCTCCTTCCATCACTTCTTCTCTAAAATAAAAATCTAAGGTTCAAGCAGTGGAAGATCACATCGAGCATCAACAACAAGTTCTCCAAATATTAAAGGAAAACCTAGCCATGACACAGTATCGCATGAAACAACAAGCAGATCAATATTGTAGTGAATGAATTTTTGAAGTAGGGGATTGGGTGTTTTTAAGAATACAACCATACAAACATATGTTCCTCAAGAAATCCAAGAAGGATAATAAATTATTACCAAAGTACTATGGCCCTTATAAGGTGTTGCAAAATATTGGTACTATGGAATATAAATTGGAGTTGCCTGCATCTTCACGAGTACACCCAGTTTTCCATGTTTCATTCTTAAAGAAGGTTATAGGTGACAAGATCCCAGTTCAAAATATATTTCCAGAACTTGATGAGGAAATAAAAATCATATTGGAGCCTGAAGCCATCACTGACACAAGAATTCACCAGTTGAGGAATAGATCCATTTCAAAGTATCTCATTAAATGGAGGAAAGTATCGATTGAAGATTCCACTTGGGAAAATGAGTCTTTTATACAGAAGCATCCAGAGTTACTCAAGCATTGCAGACAACACTTTTCTGAAGGGGAGGGGTGTGTTAAGCCCTAAATAGTGGCACATTACCCCTTAATTGGTGCATGTTACATTAGTAATGTTATTTTATTTACGTCGGATTGGGTCCATTAGTTGTAATTGCACCTCTGAGTCTCCTATATATACCAAGGAGACATTTTCATTTGGAATCATCTTGTATTTGGACATTTATGTGGTGTATAAGGAGGTTTACCCCTTGAAGAGGCTTATTATCTAAAATTGTCTCTTTTTCAAGACATTGAGTACTTATTCTGAGGTTTTTCTATGCTATATTGATATTTGGTTCTTAACAAGATAGAATCAACCCAATTTCTTCCATTCTAGCAACTAGGGAAAACCTCTCTTCAAATTATATACCTTCAACCTAATCATATCCTTTATATACCAATCTTCCTTTGTTCCTAGTAACTTGTCCATCCTTGTTCAACTTGTTTCTGAAGATCCATTTTGTACCAATGGCGTTCTTTTTCTTCAGTATTGGAACCGGTTCCCATGTGTCATTCTTCTCTATCTGATCTAACTCTTCATCCATATATTTTATCCAATGTTGATTCTTGTTGGCTTCTTAAAAAATGCTCAGGTCAATAGTAGATAGTAGTGCAAGATGTTGTTTTGGTGAGTGGATTATTCTTCTTGTTTCAACTCATGCATTTTTATTCCCAATAATCTGTTCTGATGGATGCTTTTTCTGCACTCATTTGTCGGGTGTCTTTGGAGGTGCTTGAAGATCTTGTTTTTATTTCTTTGATCCTGGATTCTCTTCTTCTTCATCTTATTCTTCATCTACTTCTTCTTCTTTCAAATCTTCTTCGTGATCATGTTCCACTAAATCTTTGCTACTTTATTTTATCTTTCGTCCATTTGTCTCATCAATCATCACGTTGATGCTTTATATTATTCTGTTGAGTCTTATATTGAAGCATTTGTATGTTTTCCTTTCGCTTGAGTACCCAACTAGTATTCCTTTGTCAACTCAAGAATCAAATTTTCCAATTCTTCCATCTTCTCTTTTTATGTAGCAATTGCTTTTGAATACTCTGAAGTGCTTCACATTTGTTGGTCTTCCTTTCCATAGCTCGTATGGATTCTTTTATGGGTTTTCTATATGCACTAAATCCCTCAATTAAATTTTCAACCCGGAGTAAGTAAACTTAGAATTGTAGCACTATATATGCCAAGGAAGAAAAGCTAGAGAAAGTATGATCTAACTAAGGAGATGGTCTAACTAAGGGTCAATCTACTTAAGCAAAGAATATCAATTAGCAAACCATATTAAATAACTTGAACTATTTACCCTAAGAAACTTTTAAACAATGGATCGATGGACTGTTCCTAAAGAACCATATCAAAACCCTACTTTGAACAAGTTAACCTATTTAATCTAATGAGCAACAATAAGTAATCTATTCAATTTAATGAACAACAACAAAAACAAGTTAATCTATTCAATTTAATGAACAACAACAAAAACAAGTTAATCTATTCAATCTAATGAGCATCAACAAGTAAGCAAGTAAGCAATCAAACAACTAACCTATTAAAACTTATTCAACAAGTAAACTTATCAAAACTATTCAGTAAGTAAACATTAAGACAAAAATCATAATCATTTCTAATCTGCAAAGGGAAATCTTAGCCTACTTAATCAAAAGCATCATGACAGTATTCAAAGATTAATAAAAAACTATTCTTAATCTAAAAAAACAAGAAACTTCAAAGATGATGATTATGTCTTCGGTGCCTAATAACATCATGATGGAATCTAATGATTAGTGATATATCAAGAGGAATGAATTCAATATTGACTTCCATGGAGAAATGAAAAGTATGAATCAAGCAATCTAACAAAAGCTTACCCATCATAGAAGAAATATTAACTATCTTGAAAATCCATGTGATCTCTCAATTTCATGCATCAATCATCAATGATAAGAACACACTATTATACTTAATTCAAATGCACTCTTATACTAACTCAAGTAAATTTGCAAGATTAGAAACTCGTAACTAAAATCTTAATTCAAATTCAACTTCTACTTAAAATTGTTATTCAAATCTAGAACCGAGATCTCATAAATTAAACTAAGCTAATCCCATTATTAAAAACTCAGATTTCAAACTAGAATGCTTATCGAAACATAATTCAAAACAATATCTAAAACTGGAATTTCATAATTAAATTGGGCTTAATCCTATCTTTAAAAACTTGAATTTCAAACTAACATGCTTGTAAAAACATAACCCAAACTCTACTCCTATCCAAGAACACTAAGACAAGATTGATAATCAAAATAGATTCATGACAACATGACTAAACTAAGAATTAAATCAACTAATAACACTTGCAATTATTGATCCATCAAAACTTGCAAAATAAGCTCTATCTTAAACTAATGCTCTATTTTAAAGACTATTATGTTTCATCCTACATAAATCAATTTAACTTTTAACACACTTGTTAGTCTCTATTCTTGATCTAGTCAGAATCCCTAATCCCTAATCCTCCCTGATTATACCTCTTTGCTTGATTTTTAGACTTTTATCCTTGGTTTGAGATTTTTATGTTTTTCATTGTTTGGATTTTGAAATATTTTTTTAAGTTTTGAAGGTTTAGGACATGAATTAATGAGATTTGTCACATCATTTGTTTATTTGAATTTTGAAAATTCAAATTATTTTCAAGTCATGAATGACACTATAGGAATAATGTTATTCCTGCAGCGCAAAGGTAATTATGTTTTCACATGCACCAGCCATCCAGATCTTGTCATGATCGCACAAATCGTGGATAAAGAACCTGCATGTGCTCCACGATATCTAGTCGAATTGATGATGTAGTTTAAACCGTTGTATGAATGAGATCAAGTTGAACCTGCAAGGACCTGCATCAAATCAAATCTTTCCTGATATGATTAAATGATACCGTCATCTGTCATTCTAATTTATCGGATGATGTATCAAGATATCTATTTAGGGAAAATGTTATGTAATAATAGCTGTAGGTTTTAAAAATTCTCATTTTCAAACAACGCGGAGTTTTACAGGACTATATCAGTGACATGGCGTCGAAGAGAAGTGGACAAATCATTAGGTTTGAACCTGAGGGCACAAAACTTCTTGAATATTACCCACAGATGGCACAAAGGTTTAAGGACGCTCACAGGTTCATGTTTTTCACCATTTTCCAGGGACATGATGAACAAGTTTCCATGATATTCGAACAGAACTTCTACAGTTTCAAAGTTGTCATTGGAAAGTTGTTGATGATGGTGACTGAACACTCCATTTCCAAAGCTTGCAAATTGTTGATTGGGGGAGAACGGTGGTGGAAAAAAGATCACATGGTCATGGAATTCGTGAACCAGTTCCTATTACCAAATAAACAAAACCCTAATTGGAGTAAAGGAGTGCCACATAGATGGATCAGAAAGGAGTGTCATACCACTCTGATTATAATTCACATGTATATTACATTCGAGGGTAGGTTATCTCTAGTTTACATCTATCATATCAGGTTATTAATGCACATCAATGAAGATTACCCCCTGAATTTACCATATTTTCTACTAAAAAGTCTATCGAAGATGTCCAAAAGGGTACAGTCTCACCCTTCCATAGTCGAAGGTAGTATGTTCCATCAAGTTTTGATAAAGACACTGGTTGTTTCTTCTTTGAGTGAATTACAGAGACCCTAGGATTGGTTAATCTAGTCTCTAAATAATGATCCACAACCAAGTAAACCTAAAAAGGATAAAGGAAAAAGGGAAGCTACACAGAAATAGAGTATCACAGTTGATGAATTCCCTATCAAAGAAGAAATATCTGCAACCAGAGTGACAAGGGATAGAAAAATAAAGAAGCACACTCATCAAATCCCTATTGATACCCATGTATATGAAAGTCAGGAAGAAGCCACCACCAGTAGAGGTAAGAGATCAAAACCTAATGCATAAATTGAAATGTTTCCTAATGTAGAGATTAAAATGGAAGAACATACATATGAACATTACAATGTAGGCTCAATTAAATCCACAATCAAACATAAACAAAAATCAACCAGTAAGAAAGGTGCCAAGGACCAAAAACAGGGGAAGAAATCTGCATCAATGTCTAAATACCCTACGAGAAACTCCACTAGGGCTGCCAACAAATTCAGGTTAAAATCTAAAGCTATGTTTGACTCATCTATCAAAAATAAAAACATTATAGTCATAGAGGACAATTCTGAGGACTCTAAAACAGGTATCAAAGAACAAGAAGAAAGACTTCCATTGCACAGGAAAGTAAAAGAAAATAAAAATTTGGGGAAAACAACAGAAAAAGGAAAACATGTTACTCAACATTTTACAGGACCTATAACAAGATCAACCACCAGATTATCAAGAGCTGAAGCACTTTTCAAAGGTACATGGGGAATTTCTAAAAACAAAGACTATCATCCTGTAGATTCAGACCAAATACCAGATATTCTAGAGGACATGGACTCAAATAGTTTTGATGATGATCATAGCTCAGGACTAGCTTCTAGATACAAAATTAAACTAAGAGAACTTAAGGCTGCTATAGACCTAAACAAACTTGCACCTGCAAAAGAATTTCTAGAATTCAAAGTGAAAGTCAGAAGTGATAAAGAGAAGATGAAAGAACTCCAGAGAATGGTGAAACAGTTAAAGAAGGAAAAGGCTCAAGTAGAGCAATGGAGCACCAAATAGTGGGAAAAGATATAGGGTTTCAAGAAGAAGAGAAAGGAGAAAAAAGCATTTCTCAAAGAGCTATGAGAGTCTAACTTCAAACTATATTTGCACAACATTATGCTCACAACCAAGTTGAAATAGAGGACTACTAAGGCCAGTGTTATTATTATATCATGATAGCCTTATGAAGGTCTTTTTGCATAGTTTTGGAAGTTTTTGATATTTACCCAAGGAGTAAAGGATGATCTACTTTTTTTTTACTTGTGAATTTGGATAATCCGAATGTATAACTCGGTCAAAACCAATTCCAAATTTTGTGGGATTTGATATGTTGTTGTAAAATTATTTTGGATTAAGTTGTTGAGATGATTTCTATTTTGGCAATGTAAATACTCATTTTGAGCTGATCTTCCTAGAAGATAGATACTAACCAGATCCTATTATTAACAGAACACTAGAAAATAGGCTTTGTAGTCATCTTTTGTATAGTTTAAATAGACAGATGAAAGACTCTATGGAGGTCGAAAAATTTGGATATTCAAGGACCTATTTTGAACTCCTTGTAAAGACAATTTTATTCTACGTTGACACTTAATGGCAAAGGAATATTGATGGTCATACTTTCTCTTCTTTCATGTTATTTTTTTTTTCCTGCTTGAGATCATTTTTCAATAGCAATGTGTTGTTTTCTTGGTCTTAATTAACACAATGAATAATTTGTTGTTTTTATTATTATCAAGATTTGATTTACAAGATCATGTTCTTGTTTCTTAATTATATTTTGAGATAAGAAATCTATGTGAGGTTAACACATTGAAGACCTCCTATTTCCTCCTTTATTTTTCCTTATTTGTCCGATTTATCTATGTGGATACCCTTTAACCAGTCAGTGGGATATCTCTTTCCCTTATTCTGAATTTCATGTTTATCTTGAAACCTTGAACTAGTTTTCAACCACCCCTCTTAAAAAATCAATTTATAAAACCATTAAAACCTTATTGAAATAACTTGATGATGCCCTAGATTTCCCTCTCACAATCAAGTGCAAATTTAGGGACTAACATTTTTTGGCGTTGTTTACGGGGATGAAGAAACAAAGATATCTTCCCTGGGGAAACGACAAGATTAGATTCAAATATTGATGGTGAACAAGATTTTTGGACACTACATGAGAATGTGATTTTTCACCTCGCGACTCCTCTGTGGTAATTCTGACTCCTAAAAGAGAAGGAAAAGGACCTAAAACTCCCCCAAAGTCCTCATCATCTACAAAGAGACCAATAACCAGAAAAAATCCATACCTATAGCCTGCTGCAGCAGTACCAGACCCTGAAAAATTATTAAGAAAATCTAAAGTCATTCCTAGACAATCCTTTCTCTCAAATGGAAAGTTGCCTTTAAAAAGTTCTCAAGGACAATCCTCTGAAATTATTAAACCTCAACCAGATGAAGAAGTAATTCTCGAAAGTGAGATCAAACATGTCATTGAGCCTGTTATAGTTTCCTTTCCCTCAACTATTTCAAGATTAAATTTAAATCAATGGAAGCTACTTGTTGAGCTCATTGAATAGGAACATTCAAATACTTTGTTTGTAGTTGAAGCCTTGAGATATCACAACAAATAAATTAAAAGTGAACAAGAAGAACTCTCTTCATCATCTCAATCTTTCTCTTCTGAAGAAGATAAACCACACTATTCCTCTTTTGAAAGCCCTCTTTTTCTTGGGCCATTTGTTCTAGTTCAGAAAAGAAACCTTTGTTTTATGAAGATCAAGAATTATTATCAGTAAAGCTAAGTTTCCACACACAGGGGATAGTTTCTCTTTCTACATCACCAATCTTTCTTACTCCTAAGGCCCAAACACTAAAGATAGAAAATATGGTTGTAAATAGAATGGATGCAATTGTTGCAGCTATATATGAACCATTAAACCTACCACAAGTTTTGTATGCATTTACACCAAATGAATATATGAAGTATTTTCCAAGATTCAATGGAGAAGGAGGAGTTACTGTTGAAGAGAATTTGAATTCTTTCTACAGTTTTGTAGACAATTTTAATGTACAACATGCAGATGTGTCGATGAGACTATTTGTGTAGAGTTTAGATGGTGAAGCAAGAAAATGGTTCAGGAGCCTGCCACCTAATTCAATTGATGATATTGATGCTTTGGATGACACCTTTTTAAGACACTAGGGAGACAAGAAATACTACTTATACTACATTAATGAATTTGGTGCTTTAAAAAGAAAACAAGGTGAATCAATTTCTGATTTTACTAGAAGGTTCAATAAAATGTACTTTAAAATTCCAGACGAAATTAAGCCTTCAGAAACATCAGCCAAAATCACCTTTGCCAATGCTTTTGATGTTGAATTTTCTCTGTTACTAAGAGAAAGAAGGTATTCTACCCTGAGCCTGATGCATGAAGCTGCTATTGAGGTAGAATCTAACATACTTGCAATAGACAAATTGAAGTCCAGGGGTGATAAATACAAGAAGAAACAGAAAGAAGAGATTCCTTCCTCTTCTCATACAACATTCGATTCTAAGATAGATGAAATGGATAAGATTTTGAAAACATTGACATTTGAGATGACCAGGTTAATAATGGAACAAAAACAACCCAGTAGACCTTCACAGAAAGGTGGATAAAGAAACCCTAATTAGTTTAGGAGGCCAAATAATGTACCTCAGATATTACCAAGAAAAAGGAAGAATCAAGAAGATCAAAAAGTTTTGCCTCCTTTCCAAAATAATGCAGTAGAAGAAGCTGAGGAAGAAGATGATACTGAAATGACCCTACAATACATCTAAATGATTTAGAATCATCCCCTACTCATTTGACACAGCATGATTATGAAGATGCTTTGATATTTAATCAGTTTGAATAAGGGGATGTTACTGAGGTCATCCAGAAGGAACCTAAAAGGAATAAATATGATCTCAGATCTAGATCAAATATGCCTAAATTCGATACACGTGTTTCCAAAAAAAAGTCCAGTACTCCGGTTAAAACAAGGATCAGTAAAATAGACATGGGATTCATATTGATCAACCATTAAAGCAGTCTGCTAAGGATAGTACTATAGAGTTAAAGGAATCATAAAATATTGTTTCTTCTTTCAGCCTAGAACATGAAATTAACAAAATCAAAATTTTTGTACCTTTGATAGAACTAATGAAAACAAATCCTTTTAGAAAGATTGTTCTCAAGACTTTACAGCCTCCTGATCAAGTCACCTTTTCAGATACTATCAACCTTGAAGATGAGAACCATGATATAACTATTGGACCTCATATTGAAGACAAAGTTGATGCTTCTCCTCAATTCTACATATCACTAAATATCCATGACAAGATATTGCATAACTGCCTAATGGATTTTGGTGCCTCGAACAATGTCATGCCTGAAGTGGTGATGGATGAATTAAAGTTAGATATTACTAAACCTTACCTTGATATATATTCTTTTGACTCTAGGAGAGTTATGTTTGGGAGTCATCAAGGACATGGTTGTCACTCTTTCCCATCTACCTATGAAAAGTGTGGTATTGGAGGTCATTGTGGTTGACATACCTCCAAAATTTGGAATGCTTCTGTCAAGATCCTGGGCTAAGAAAGTAGGAGGAACTCTACAGTTGGATCTTAGTTATGCTACCATACCTATTTTTGGTGGAGAACATAAGAGATTATATAGGGAAGTAAGACTATATTATTTGGTAAGTGATCATGGAAGCACATAACCAGAGAACCAGAGGCTTCATTAAAACTTTACAATACAGGATCTTAGCTCAACCATCGACCATAAAAAAATATCAAAACTAAGTATTTATAATCAGAACAACCTGCCAACACCAAGAGTGTGACCTGGCTACTTCATTTAAAGCTTCATGTATTCACCTTCTTCTGTCAGTATACACTTGCATTATTTTGTCAGACGCGATCTCATATTAGTATGGGATTTGCAAGAAAATCCATTGACAGTGGGACCTTGGGTTGACAGTCTACCTCCACGAACGATGTTTCCATGCTTTCCATTTACAGGGTGAAACAAGGTTTCAAATACCTCCCCCCATTTCCATTAACTAACTACATCGAGATCAGTATGGAGCCTGCCACCCATGAATGCTCCAGGAGACGTTCACGACTCCCCCAAGTCAAGCCCAATGTTTTGAAACCACACAGATATTTTGATGAGACCATAACAAGCACTTTCGGCCCTTGGCACAACTCCTATCCACCGCTCCACATGACATTGGTCCATGACCCAACACTTATCCCCTATGATGTTTTGATATTTCATGTTTCGGGAGTCCTCTCTACACTTGATTCCCAATATCCCGATGGTTGAACTCGTGAAATTGACTGACTCAAATGGACGGCTGGATATGCTTTGCGTCCTATGGTTGTGATTTCTTCTTCAAAACTCCACCTTGTCTAGCTCTATGCTAAGGGTGCCAAAATTTCCTCCTGTACCCGCTTCCATATAACCTTGGGTTGTGACCATGGGCCCAACTCCTGGGCGCATCACGATTTAGTGTTTTAGGGGTTCTTTCATTGCATGACCACAATATACCAATACCCAATATGCGAAATTTCCCTACTCAGATCGACAGTCGGACCTGCTATGCATCTGAAGGTTGAGGCTTCTCATGATGGCCGCTTTCCTCTTGGCACCGACTTCCACTTGACCACATGCTATGAGCCTTGGCTCAATACTGGGCACTTTCGTGATTTTGCATTTCGAAAACTTAAGCCTTGCTCCATGTTGAAACCTCTGACTCGTGAAATCACAATTTCACATTATCTGTCGTCACATGCCCCTCTAGTTGGACGACCCATATCTAATCTTCATCGTATCGGGATTTTGCATGTTGGGAAGTTGAAAGACTACTCACCTCCCATCTTCTAATTCCAGATTTCGCTTATCTTCTACCACGTGACCCACTCAAGATATACGAATCATGCTCGTTTTGGGACTTCAGATATTTTCTCTAGTGCTATACTTCACGCAACTTTTAACCTTCCAAAATAAATCACGCCATCGATCATCTCACTCGATATATTTCCGCCGTCAAAAGATCAAACATGCATGTTTCTCATATTACGAGCCCGAATTGGACGGTTCTGAGTGTTGTGCTTTTACACTTCTTATGTAGGCCACAAACTTGGACAACCTTCTTCCCTTGACAACTATATGTGATAACATTTGGCTCCACAAGGGATGGCACACTCCCTACGAGCTACCAAGAAAAAGAAGTTCTAGTCGCCTTTGTTGTTGGGCTATGGAGTCGAGCTCAAAAATTCCTACTGAGGAATACAAACCAATAAGTAAAAATGAAAATAAACAAACACAGGATCCACATGAGCTTATTTATGTACAATCCTAAACTAATAGATTTTTACATAGTGTTAGGTGAAAGAAAACTTCCATCGTAGCCATTCAAGTAACTTCCTAACTAGAATCTCCTTCACTTTGTCAGTGATTGATAACAAATCATGCAACCGTGACAACAGAATGGTTACATCCTTTGACTTTCCTCCTAATTCTGAGGTTAGGATAAATATGGGTGGCTTATGAACATGAAGGAAATACAACTCCATGTATTCCTTCACAAGCTTGTAGGCCAAGGGCCAAACTCCAGTAAATTGGTAGCAGAAAGCCTGCTCTTCTCCACAGCTACTCACACATGGTAGAATATATCTGGTAGGAATATGTGGGTGAGCGATTGATGTAGGCTGACTGGTACATGGTGATGGTTTCTCACTGATAGGCTCTAGACATGAGATAAAATTCCCACTCTGCTACTCCTCTGGTTCTTTTTCTTGGCTCTCCTAAGGGTCAGATTCATAATCATCATAAACAAAACCCATGGGAAATATCTGCTCTCTGTCATGCTACTTAGGATGGCTGGTCTCCTCATGATAATATTCATTAATGAATGGAGCACAAAGATCTGTTGTATGTTCCTGTAAATCCTGCATATCCATCTTGGATTCTGATTCGTAGCTATCATATACTGGTCGACTACTGCTCAGATCAACAAACTGCAACGTGGGGCTCTGATGCTCTTCATTTGAATAATCATCAAAGCTAGGGGAAACAAGCACCTCATGATCAGAATGCAAGGCCTCTATAGCTATGATATCTTCATAATCATCCTCGTTAGAGCTACCAAGAACATCTGCCTCAAGGACTAGAAAATCATTTGTGCTTTGTTCAGATTCCAACCTTTCTAGTCGAGCAGAGAGAGATTTTACCAATTCCATTACTTCTCCCAAAGAATATCCATCTTCCTCATGGTCCTCATCCTCACAGCCTTCATTAGACACAGTCGTATCTTGATCATGGCCTTCAAATCCCTCACAACAATTATGACATATTAACTCAGAGGAATAATACCTTTGACAATGCTTATTAAAGGTTGCATGAAACTATTCCAGGGAGGAGATGCTAGCGGGGGGAAAGGATTGATACCACTCATGAACATCCTCATCCAATGAGAACATAAAAATATTCATTAAAAAATACTCATGATGTATCTCCCACTGATGCATGAGTTCATGAAACTCATAGAGATGCCAAGCAGGGTTGTCCTCTTTACATTCTCTAAATATGGGCAAATAATCACCAAATTCATCCATAGTAGGGACAACATTAGGAAAACCAAGAACAACAGAAAAATTAAAAGGAGAAAACCTTCGAGCCAGTATTTTTTTCATTTCAAACCAGTGGAGTCACAAATCGATCCTTTAACCATGGAGTCTCTAGGTGAATGGTATGCATAATTAGTGTGTTTGGTATTTGTTCACCATCAAAGACCAGATATGATTGTTGTGTTCTCCTAAGGGCTACCAGGTGTGGTCAGAAGAAGCCACACTGAAATAGTGGAGCTAAGACAGTGGATTTGCCACAATGGAGTCACCAGGTGCAAGTGCAATCTTCAATGGCTCTGATATCTGATGCACCTTCAGAATCAAAGGCTCGTTGTTTTTCTACCCAGGGAAAATCTTCAATTCGTCCCTGACAACGACGCTAGAAATGTTAGCACCAGAAGTCACCTATAGATTGCAGCAAAGGTAAGACCAGTGGAAGTTACTATTGTCCCTCAATATTCAAAGATGCGAAGAAATATCTCTAGACCTGCGACAACTATCAACGGATGGGAAAACCAGGTCAGGTTGATGAAATTCCCTTGAAAACACAAATAGTCACAGAACCATTTGAAAGATGGGCACTAGACTTCGTTGTCCCCTTCAATCCAAAGTCAAATTAGAAGGCCTATATTCTAGTGGCTACGGACTACATGACTAAATGGGTAGAGGCAAAAGCCCTACCAAATGCAACAAAAGGGGTAGTCATCAAATTTCTTTTCAAATTATTTGTACGCTATGGACTACCCAGGGAAGTAATCACTAATGGGGGGTCACAATTTATAGCTCATAGAATCACCACCACCCTGGAAAATTATTATATTAAGCATAGAGTTACTTCTCCATATCACCCATAGGAAAACAGACAAGTAGAAAGTACAAATAAGGTCCTCGAGGCAATCTTGACAAAGACTGTCTCAACAAACCAACATAATTGGGCTACTCAGCTTCCAAATTCCTTATGGGCTTATTGTACAACATGGCGTAACACCACTAGATACTCTCCTTATCACCTAGTCTATGGTAAAGAACCCATCTTCCCAATCGAGTTTGAGATTAAGACCCTAAAGATGGCCTAGGAAAATGGACTAGATCTAACAATGACACATAAACAATGCCTTCAACAACTTAATGAATTGGATGAAGCACGCTTATCTATTGTGGAGCGCACAACTATTATTCAACAACAAAGAGTGACTTGGAACGACAAGCATATCAAGAAGAAATCATTCAAGAAGGGTGACTGGGCGCTTCTCTATGACTCCATATTTCATGATTTTTAGAGAAAATTATAGACACGGTGGCTGGGACCATATGAAATTGAGGAAGTCCATGATAATGGCACAGTCACTTTAAGCACCATCGATGGGTCTGGATCTCCATTTCTGGTTAATGGGCACCGACTACGACTTTACCATCATCCGCCTTCAAAAGAATCTTTCTACCAGGAAGTAAGTAAGGATCCTACCATTCAAATTTTGGCTGGCTGGGAAGGTAACCCAGCCACCCCAAATGCATAAATGATGAATTTTTTTGACACTGTACATACGATATATACTTTTCATTAAGTATTAGTTTTTATTTTTCTTTTCATTTTTTTTTTAGAAATAGGGAGGATAATTGTAATCAACACAATTAACACTCTTTTCTGTTCCACACTCTTGCTTTATCCTAGCACGCGGACCCATCCTTTCATATAAAAATGAATATGTCATGCTCCACAACAATAATAGGGAAACCATAATGAACTCATGACATCAACATACCATCCCATACTCGATTCTAAAATAAACTGACCCATAATAATTGAATGAATTTAGTTGATGACTAATCAACCTTAGATTCAACAAAAGAACAAATATTTCCATGGGGAAGTTTCCAAAATTATTCATTGAGATGGTTAAAATTTAACAAACGCCATTTATTTGAAAGGAACAACTGTTGTTCCTTCGTGTGATTGTTATTCATTTGAAAGGAATAACTGTTGTTCCTTCACGCGATTGTTGTTCATTTGAAAGGAACAATTGTTGTTCCTTCACATGACTGTTGTTCCTTCTCGCGATTGTTGTTCCTTATCGTGATTGTTGTTCCTTCTCGTGACTGTTGTTCCCTTCGCACAACTTGTTGTTCCTTTAAAATAAACAACTACTGCTCCTTTTGTGTTCTTCATTATTGTTGTTCCTTTCTGTCATTGTTGTTCAAATGATAGCCATTCCTTTTGGGTATGCCTTTCATCAAATAATTTTCATTGGAATTACTTCTATTTATCATGGTAATGATCTTTCACTATTTTGTGGACTTTATCTCATACCTTATCAAATTGTTTTTGGATTAATCGCTTCGAAATATTTTAAATCTTGTTCATAACCTGTAACCACCATAATTCGTTTCCTTTCCCTATATAAATACAAATATACTTGAATGATAATTTGCCTCATATTATAATAAGGAGTCTTAAGCACACTTTTACTTGGAATCCTTACACTTCTTTATGCCATCCCTTACTCTTAAGGAGTAGATGAGCCTCTCTTAATAGAGCCCTTCTAATTTTTTTTTTTTAAATAAATACAACTAATAAACTTCTCCCACAAAGAATAGGGGGTCTCATCACGAACCAACCTACCTCGATCATATGATAATAACCTAAGTGACATTCCCACTATGGCTATCACACCAGGGCAATGACCTTTTGACATTTTGTTTCAAAGGACAAGAAGTCTCATCATGAGCCGGCTTGTTCACTTAAGTTACAATCTAGTGAGTGGCATTATCATCATCTGGCTACCAAACCAGGATAGTGGTCTTCTCAGGAGAAGATAACTCAAATATTTATTAAGGATATAGGCTCATATATGGGTTAAAAGACAACCCTGTCGAGGCTATGGATGCCTGCTGACAGCAGTGGCTCTGCCTGTGGTATGGAAGTTTATCTAAAAAAAACACCAAGTTTCTGTGTGTCTCTAGATTTCCTTTACTCAATAACAGGGCTATCATTTCGGCTATATTTAATAAACTCGGGAAAAGTAACAACATTATGATATATGGAATATTTTTAAATGAACAGGTTTAATTTATTTGTCTTATTTATCCTTAAAACATTTTTTAGTATAGGTATAATTAATTCAAATTTCCACGAAAGAAGACTATCATTTAAATGATTATCGTTAATATGCTTTTTGAATTTTTTTTTGTATATGATTGGTCCCCATCGACCGCGGTAGTGCAATTATTACCTCTCACCGGAAATACCTACACTCATTACTTTCACCTATGCTGATGGTCAAGGTCGACCTCTACAATAATGAGGGGAGTGGATGTTCGACACGTCTTCCGACAAGTTTGTAATGATTGTAATAAATGGAAAATCCACATTTTTATACACTCGCCGTCTCTGATATTTTCTATTTTTGGTAATATTTTCCCCAAAGTTGGTCTAACCAAGTCTGCAACCAGGAACGATAATCATTCTCATTTTCTCATAGAATGATGGGTGGTCAAAGTGTGCGCAGGGAATAAACTTTACTACAGGTAACAGAGCAGGCCAGAGAAATTATACATCACCTGGGGTGGACAGAGTATTTTAACCAGTTACAAGGCTATGATACGAACATCATGATTGAATTATTTCATAATTTCCAGGGAGAAACCAACATGGTTCGAGATATACGAATTCCGGTTACTCCGGAAATCGTAGCAGAGGTTACAGGTCTCCCTAACTCAGGCATTCAATGGACGAGAAGATATACAACGCTCAAAGAAGCTGTAGAATCCTTCATAGACCCTGGTGAGGAATTGGATAAAAAAGGAAAGGGGATTAACCCCAACACCCTTAGTGAATTATTTAAAGAAATGGAAGGATTAATTCAAAGGTACATCACCTGTGATGGGTGATATGATGTAATCCGACCACACCACCTCAAACTTCTAGAGGCACTCAAACAAAGGTTAGTAATCAATCTACCTTTTTTTCTAAATGCCATGTTACATGAGGTTGTCGTCAGAACACATAATTCCAAGGATCATTTTACTGTTATAAGCCACCATGGATTAGTTAAAATGATAGTAAGTTAGGCCCTGAGTTAAACACAATTAACATGGGGGGATCTTACTTGGACCAATAGACCTCTGCAACTGGAACAACCTGAATTATACCATGAAAATCCATCACAAGAAATTGAAGAGATACAGGAAGGGGAGACCACTACCCAAACAAAAGCTCCACCTCCTCAACCCGAAGTTGAGGCATACCCTGTCCAAATGATAGAGGTTCAAACCTCACGGACAAAGGCTCAGACCTCATAGACAAAGGCTCAAACCCCACAAGAAGGGCCACTAACCAGAAAGAGAAAAAGAGAAATGGATTCTCCTAAAACCCCCATTGAGAGAATGAGGAGAAGCAGACGGACAAGAAACCCTGAAGAAATTTAGAACACAATAGAGCATCCCTTACAGGAAAATGCTCAGGGTATTGAGCATATAGAACAAACTTCATAGGGAAATAGTCAAGAAGACACCCAGCCAGCATCAGAGCATATGACAGAACAATTTTTGAAAAGCTATGAGGAAGAAATAACTTAGGTTTTAGGGATCTTAGGAGCCTCAATTGACAGAGATAAATCAAAAGAATACCAAGAACGAGCCTCTTCTTCAAATCTTGCTGAAAATTTCCCTGATATCGAAATGTCATTTCCCGAGGTCACAACACATGAAGAATCACATACTAAGGCAAGAAGCCCTCTTGAACAGATAGAGCATTTGGAAGGAACAGAAGAACAACTGCCTACTGATCAGAATGAGGAATACCTTGAGACTCCTCACAAACAGAAAGTAGGCAAAAGCCATAAGAGAATTAGAAAGATGAAAGAGGAGAACAAGTTGTTAAAGATAAAGGTTAAAAGAGTTGAAGCATTAAAACGGAAGGTTGGAAAACTCAGAGAAATTATTAAAGAATTGAGGAAGTAGATAGAACAAGTAGATAAGGCCCACCAAAGAAAGAAAAACAAAAGGTCCAGAGTGCAGGGAAGAAACGCTCTTCCTAAAAGAGAAGTCACTACAAACTCTATGGGAACATAGACAGACCCTGAAGAGATAACAATAGAGGATGTAGTTGCTCAGAATGAGGAGGTAATTCCTTCATAAACTATTGATGTTGAGGTACAGACAGATACCCTAGTATCAGAGGAAATACCTCAATCCCTCGAGCAATACTCCACCATTAGGATATTGGAGGAAGAATTGATACACTCTCAACAAAGCTTGATTCAAAGTAGGAATGAATTGATGACTATGGCAGAACGTCTAGCATTTCAATATGAGGAACATAATGCTATTGCTGATAAACTGGAAACAAAGCTTATACAAGCCTAGCAAGCATTAACTCAATCCAAAGATGAGATGGGCACTATAGAATAATATCAAGAAGCTCAGTCTCGGGAACATGATGTTGTTATTGTTAGGCTAAAGGAAGAGCTGGTACAAGCCTAGAAAGCCTTAAATCAATCCAGATAAGAAATGATCACTAGGGATGAACATCAAAAGGTTGTTAAACAATTGAAGGATATGTCAGCAACATAAAGTGAAACATATGCTAAGCGCACCAAAGCACAAGAAAATATTAAGAAAATGCAAAGCTGATTTGAAAAAGATTTGGAGAAAATCAAGGAGATTTGTGACATTTACTCTGATGCAATCAACTATAGAGCCCTTGCCACCAATTATACCCTATTCTTGTTGGAACGTTACCTGTTGTTAAGGGTAAAATCTATTAGAGAAGGTAAGCTGATTACATTTTCCACTGTCCCTGAGTTCATTTCATGTTTTAGAGAGTGGGAAGAAAAGGTACAGTATTTTATATGTGAATTGTACTTCCATAATTTCATTTTGGAAGATGACGGGAAAAATAACCCTGGTCCCTTTATTGGAGACATTCAGTTCTAGGCATTCCTGTCCTTTACTAAGAACCAAGTTAGATGGGGTAAGGTTCAGAAGAATTTTATAAAGAGGGAAAGAGGGTTAGATATCTGGATCAGAGGAGAGCCCCTAAAGTCCTTTCCAACCATTATGCAACATAGAACCTTTATGAAATGGTGGGGGGTCAGAGATTCTATAGCCCCCATCCATCGACAGGTTATCTGTTCAGGCATCATATACTTTAGAGAACTCGAAGAAGAATCTCTTGCTGCTCCTAAGGTGAGATGGGATGCATCCTCCAATGAAGTCAAAATTAGGGAGCCCTTCAGGTTCAGGAATTTCTTTGCAGCTACCTATAGAGTGGAAAGGTATTCCAGACTATGCCTAGAGGAAGGACCTTCTTGGATTGGGTGCAGGTATAATCCCCCTATCCTCTAGTTTCCTCCAAAAAGTTACTCGAAGGATTATCAAATTAGCAAGAAAAGGGAGGATGTTGATTTTGAAGAGCTCAAAAGAAGTAATGGGTTCAGGAGACTTGGTGAACCAAATTTCCCTCCTTACAGTATCACTGCTTTACATGTAAGATCTCAGCTTGCATGAGGACATGCAAGAAGGTAATCCGGGGGGTATGTTGGGTTATGAAAAAGGTACAAAGGTCCTCCTTATTCCCATAGTTTGTGATACAATCTTGAGTGACTTTTCTGTTAATTAGGGATAAATAGAATAGAAAATGATTAATATGTCTTCTAGTGATATTATTGAAGTCATGATGAATAGATTCTAAAATACGGTTGGAAATGTTTGATTTTGTTACAAGATTGGTTAAATATTGTTAAAACCAAAATAGCAAAGGAAATCTTGAATATGCGTGAGCCATTAGAGGTTAAGGACTTTTGGCACAAAAGCAGTTTTAAAGATGATTCGATTTTCTATATTGTAACTTTATAATAGTAAAGCAATCCTGAGGATCTTTCGATTCTCAGGATGGCTTGATTTACTCAGATTATTATATATATAGAGGATAATAGATCCTAAAAGACAATATAAGAATTGTGTTCAAGTATTCAAACTCAGAGTTACTCTGCACAAGCCGTTTTTGTGAATGATGTACCAGCTATGAAGTTAATAAAATATTTGATCATTTTCACCATTTCTATATACTGAGTTTCTAGTAGAAGTGCTTCTAAGGACCAAGGGCACAGTCTAAAATATCTAATGTTTCATCTGTAATTAGTATCAGTTTGATTTATTTTTTACGATTCAATTCCCTTTCACAATAGTTAAGACAAATGCATAAGCATGTTAATGATTTCATACAGTTTGCATACAGTAGATAGATATCTCTCTTGAGTGTTAATGATTGTTGATTCCAATTTCCATTACTGTAGTTTTATGCTTTATAGTTCCTCACGTTTTCATATGCACTGTTCCTTTTACTTAAGATTCGCATTTGTTGTTCCTTATGATTACATTACAATTGCAATTTCTTTCCATTAGAATAATTCGCTATTTCCTTTCCAACAATTCAATTCCTAGTTAATAGTTAATTCTGCAAGTCTTTACTCAGATTCAATCATTGCTTTTCAGTTAAATGAATTTAGTAGGTTGGCTATTTCTTTTTCATTCACATCATGTTAGTAATTAGATTTCAATTATGTTAAGTAAGATCTTAATCTTAGAATCTTTAAATGAACATTTGAGGGACTTGATTGTGGATAAACTCAGGTTTTCTTTAGCTACGCGATTTTAGCCTCTACAAGCTATCTGCATAGATTTTACTGATGTTCTTGAGACAAAAGATGAATCCTCAAGTTGATAAATTAATTTTAAACTAAGGTTGTTTTTAGGACATCTTTAGAGCCCAACATTTTAGCATCGTTGTCGGGTAGAATGTCAAAGGTAGCATAGATTGTGCCTCTGGAGGATGAGGTATTAAAGATGGAAGGTAAGAACCTACGCAGGCAATAAGTAAGATGCTTATGCCAATGCCTACCTCCACTTGACACATTAAGAGGTTGCATAGGTGTTTTCTTTCTTGAATTTCTTTTTGCCTGAAGTGTGTATGACTAAGAATAAATATCTTGAAAAACCAAAACCCCCACCAAAAATTACCAAAGCCCAGGACTCGGTTCTCCCTGGGAGAAGCACTTTCATAGAATACATCATCCAAAAAGATGAATCTCAAGCTTCATTTGGACCTAGGAAAGAATCTACCTAAATCCCTCAGGTAGTAGTCTCACCAACTGCAAACCACACTGAGATTCACAACAAAACTTAAGGGAATGAGAAAATATTTCAGAGCACAGATCTTCCACCTCTCACCCCTTTAGAAGAGGGAAATTATCATAATCGAGAGGAAGGAGAAGGAGAAATCAGCGGAGTTTCCAAGGCAGATCCATCACCACCCCCTGATCCTGATTCTCCTGCGAAAGAAGAAGGAATACTTGAAATCCTAGATAGAGGGAGTGCAATCAAATCCCCTAGAGGACCAGATAGTCAAACATCTAGAATAAAATACCTAGATCAAGAAATCCCTGAATATTTATAGCACATTTTCGATCAAATGGCACAACCAAATCAACAACGTCCCTAGAATTCCACATTGGAATATCCGATAGTTGATCCAATTGCCAATGCCCCCATGAAGGCAATTCCCCTACAGAACCTGCCAACCTTCCATGGATTGATCTTAGAAGACCCAAACACATTCTTATTTGAATTCGATGTCCTATGTAGAGGGTATGATTACACCTCTGAACCCCAAAAGTTAAAATTGTCCCCCTCCACTTTGAAAGGAGCAGCTCTACGTTGGTTTATGGGATTAGGGGGAGGAACTATAAACTCATGGGATGAGATGAAACAGGCCTTCTTGACAAAACACAGGATTATTGTAGAACCAGAGACTTGAAAGATGAAATATTTCAAATGTCTGCAAAAGAAAATGAATCATTAGAAGAATATGTTGAGAGATTTTAGTATAATTTACAAAGATCACTCTATGGTGCATTACCAGGTGAAGTACTTAAAGAAACTATGATTAAGGCTATGAAAGATGAATGGGTAGAAACATTGAATCTAATGGGAAAGGGTGACATTTATCAAGAAACGTATGATAACATCATTCAATTGTGTATCAGGTGCTCATGAGGAAGCACATTGACCAGATCGGGAATATGGACTTCCCTCACCAGAAGTAGCAATACTACAAGCGGGGGTGTTACGCGAGCTGAAGTTGGTAATCTCTTAGAAAATTTCAAAACAGATATTCTGAGCACTCTAAATACACAATTGGATGTATTGCAGGCCAAACAGAAAAAAACAAAAGCATAACAGACTTTGGCCATATTTTGCCATAGATGCAGAAGAAAACATGGTCCAAGGGATTTCCCTTTGGATGTGGTTCGATTTTGTGCTATCTGCTCCAAGGATCATGACACAGAACAATGCCCATCGCTCCCTAGACTGAAATTTGTCTTTAGAGAAGAGGAAGAAGAAACAAAGGCATTATATCTGATGGCTCAATGTCATCAATGGTAGAAACGAACTCCAAATACACAACAAGACCCTTCCTCTCTATTTCCTGAACAATATAATCAACAACAAAATTCTGGTAATGCATGGAAGGGCTAGCCGTTTACTAATCATAACTGGAAGCCCCACCAATACCCACCTGCAAATCCCACTTGGCCAAACAAGTCCGCTACAAATCATGTTTGGCAGTATCAACCAATTGAAAACTCTACCTAGCCTAACTCACAATATCCCACCTCACCCTGGTAAAATTCAAATAACCCCTACCCTTCATAGTGGCCCAATACGACTTCCCAAAACCCAAATTGGAACCAGAATTGGCAGCTCCCCATGGGGATGGCCCCTCAAACCCAACCCATGTTGCAAGCTCCACTCCAACTACCCCAAAACCCTCAGTCGCAATTGTGCCCCCAATTACCATCCCAACCTCACCCAAACCCTAACAATAGACCAGCTCAGCTCATCCAGATTATGTAAAATGGGGAAGGGGAAACCAACTCGATAGGGTGCAACGAACTCCGGTTGAGATCGGGGTGTATAATCTCTCCTAAATAAAATAACATTTCTCAAGAGCAGGAGAATGAAAAACAACCAACATTAATACCCTCGACTGTGGTAATAATAGAAGAAATTGAGCAGGGGGGGAACACAGTCAAATCACAGTATCATGATAAGGATGCAACTCCTTCCCCTCCATTCCCCAAAATATTGATGATAGCAAAACCTATCGAACATGGATGATTTTAGGGGATAAATTTCTCTCATGGGCTAATTTTCCATGGTTTTTCCAAAAACGAGATTCGCTATTTTAAAAATAATTCGCCCAAATTCTATAGGATAAAATTATTTTACCTTAAAAATCGCCAAAAATTTATAAAAAATATATAAAATCCTTAGAAATTTGAATATTTTTACAAAAATATCGCCAAATAGTTATAGTTGGCATATGAAGGATAAGTAAGATTTGCCAAGGTTTCTACATTATAAAATAAATTTTCATCCTTAAAATCATCCCTACTATCGAATATCCCAAATTTGACATTGTAGGCGAACTCAAGAATTTATATGTCAAGATTCCACTCCTGCAGGCACTACAAGATATTCCAATTTACGAGAAAACAATCAAGAAACTATGTGGAAGGAAGCCTGTTAGGAAGATCAAAAATTCATCATCGACAGTTTTCATAGTAGGAGCCTTGTCTGATATAACTCTTGGTAGACAAGAACCAATCAAATATGCATATCCAGGGAATTCCATAGTAATAGTTCAGATCCAGGGTTGTTCTTTTCCAAATACACTAGTTGATTTGGGAGCGGCCATCAACATCCTGACTATGGAAACCTGCAATACCCTGGGTTTTGACTCCTTTGAACCCACCGCAATTATGTTACAATTGACATATCGATCGGTAGTTCGACAAGTTAGCACATTACATGATATAGCCATCTTTTTTGTCTCTTGGGAGTATCTGGCGGTTTTCCTCATCATCAACCCAAGAAGTGGACTTGAAGGGCATCCATTGATACTGGGCAGACCATGGCTCACAACAACAGATGCGTACATAGGATTTCGATTGGGTAATATGACAATTGTTGAAGGAGGTATTCATAATATATCCTCCTACCAAGCCAAGCCCAACTTTTGTATATCCACAATTGCCATCACCACGATATCCAGAAAAGGATTTACGAGCCCCTCTCACGCTGGAAGAAGCCCTCAGACTTAAAAACCAGCTATAGGATGATGTAATCAGTGGGTTTATTAATAACCTAGCCACCGTGGGTAATCCAACCTACTATATGATCCAAGTTGTTCTAGACTATGAAGCACAGGGAGACTCGCTGGAAGATTTAATGGAACAAAAAATTCCAACTACAACTGTTCATAACAACAAATCCATTGAGATTGCACCAGGGAGATCTCTAAACATCAATGCTAATTTATATGAACAACAACAAAAAAATCTAATTCAAGTTCTCTCCAAATACCAACAAGATTTTGCATGGGAGTATTCTGATATGAAAGGTATTGATTCACAACTCCGCACACACCACATTTGTATTGAAAAAGACGCTCGACCTATCTGACAACCGCAGAGAAGACTGAATCCCCATCTTAGGGATATTGTTAGGGAAGAATTACAAAATATTTTGGATGTAGATTTTATATACCCTATCTCAGATAGTCAGTGGGTTTCCCCATTAGTGATCGTCCCAAAGAAAAATTGGAAATGGTGAATATGTGTTGACTACAGAGAATTTAACAAAGACACTCAAAAGGATCATTTCCCCTTACCTTTCATCAATCAGGTCCTGGATACTCTAGCAGGAAATAAATTCTTTTCTTTCCTAGATGGTTTTAGTGGCTACAATCAGATCCATATCGTCCTGGAAGATCAATATAAAACTACATTCACCTACCCCTGGGGTACCTTTGTATACATAGTATTTCCCTTTGGACTATGTAACGCTACAGCCACATTCCAAAGGGCCATCTTGAGCATATTCAGTGACCTGATCAGTGAAGGGATTGAAGTCTACATGGATGACTTCACTCCTTATGGTGACGACTTCGACTAAGCACTGAATAATCTGGAGAAGGTATCGGAATGGTGCATTGCTACCAGGTTATGTTTAAGCCATGAAAAATGTCACATGATGATGACAGAAGGTGTGGTACTAGGGAATTATATTTCTACAGATAGAATTAGAGTAGATCTAGAAAAAATAGAGGTAATCCTTAATCTTCCTACACCACACACACAACCAGAGGTACGTAGTTTCCTTGGCGCTTCTGGATACTATCGTAGATTTATGGAAAATTTTGCAAGAACCGTTGCACCTTTACATGCTTTGACTGGTAATGTGGAGTTTCATTGGTCTAACAAGTGTGATGTGGCATTTGCAGGACTCAAGAAGATGATATCGAAAGCACCGGTGTTGAGGGGAAAAAATTGGAAAATACCATTTCACATCTCCACCGATGCATCGGATATTTCCATAGGCGTCGTCCTTGGACAGGAAGAAGACAAGAAACCTTATGCTATTTATTTCATTAGCAAGAATATTACTCCAGATGAACTTAATTATACATTAATAGAAAAAGAATTTTTAGTTGTTATAGACGCCATCAATAAATTTTGTCATTATATAACAAGCTATCCCGTTATTCTGTATACTAATCATTCTACTATTAGATATCTAGCTAATAAACCGATCACTAATGGATGAGTCACTCGTTGGTTATTACTCTTGCAGGAATTTGACATCACCATCAAAGATCGACCCGGGAGAGAAAATCTTGTCGCATAATTCCTATCCCACATACCCAAAACAGATGACTCCTTAAAAGTTGAAGATCAGTTTCCATATGAGCATCTGTTTGTCGTTACCACAAAGCCACCTTGGTACACTAATGTGGCCAATTATCTAGAAGCGGGAAGATTATCGGCACATCTATCATCAAGGGAACGAAAACGGATTGTCCATCATAGCGCACGATTCGTTTGGATCAATGTATATCTCTTCCACACAGAAGATGATCTCCAGGTCTGTAGATGCATACGAGATGACGAAATCTATGACATACTAAAGTTAGGACATGACAAACCCTGTGGTGGGAATTTTGCAGACCGCAGAACTGGACACAAAATTTTACAGATGGGTTACTATTGGCCCTCAATATTTAGAGATGCAAAGAAATACGTCCAGACATGCGACAACTGTCAACGGATGGGAAAACCAAGTCAGGCTGATGAAGTTCCCTTGAAAGCATAAATATTCGTAGAACCATTTGAAATATGGGTGTTTGCACTCTTCTCGTCACTGTGTGAGCAAAAAGTGAGTGCTTACATGCCTATTTGGGCTCTGCTAGTCATGACAGCTGTATGGTAAAAGTTTAGAAAGAAAACAACAAATCTATTAACAAGAATTAAACAAAAACTAAATGAAACTATGAGCATAGGAACAAAAATAGAAACAAATGAAAATGGACCAATATCACCAATATATAA
>JZKD02S1872954.1:303234-350661 GCA_000966675.3 Picea glauca
AGCCCACACTGGGTGAACCACGTAAATCTGTGTCTCTCTTGTATTGTGTGTCTTCTGTGTTTTTGTTTCTACATTTGTTTTATTTTATTGCTCCGCGGTCCTGTTTTTCTAACAGGATGCTAGGAGAGAGGATAAGGAAAAACATGGTAAGTTTGATAACTTATGGTATGGTCCTTTCAAAATAGCCAAGGTGATGGATAATAATACCTTTCTCCTACATAATCTAGATGACACGAAAACTTTTGGGGGCCCAGTGAATGGGAGGTTTTTGAGACACTATTTTCTTTAAAGATGTATCAAAGGTTTCATTCTGTACAATAGGTTTTCTTTCAATAAAGGCTCCATATACCCAATGGACTTGTTTTTTATACAATTTTTTTTGTGAATAAAGGATGACAGAGCAGAGAAATTAGTGAATCAGAAGCAAGGTAAAGGCATTGGTCTGCAGTTCTTGGAGTTTTATCATCAAAACTTCACCCCCAGAAGGAGCCATTGTTAGTCTCTAACTTTGTTCTTGATCTAGTGAGAATCCCTAATCCTAAATCCTCCCTGCTTATACCTCATTGCTTGATTTTTAGAATTTTATTCTTGGTTTGATATTGTTATGTTTTGCATTGTTTTCATTTTGAAATAATTTTATTAAGTTTTGAAGGTTTAGGACATGAATTAATGATATTTGTCACATAATTTGTTGATTTGAAGTTTGAAAATTCAAATTATTGCGAAGTCATGAATGGAACTACAAGAATAGTGATATTCCTGTAGTGCTAAGGTAATGATGTTTTCACATGCACCAGCCATACAGATCTTGTCATGATCGCGCAAGTCATGGATAAAGAACTTGCATGTGCTCCACGATCTCTGCTCGAATTGATGATGCAGTTTAAACCGTTGTATGAATGAGATCAAGTTGTACATGTAAGGACCTGCATCAAATCAAATCCTTCATGATATGATTAAACATTACTATCATATGTCATTCTAATTTATGGGATGATGTGTGCAAATATCTATTTAGGGAAATTTTTATGTAATAACAGTTGCAAGTTTTAAAAATTCACGTTTTCAAACAACGCAGAGTTTTATAGGACTGTCTCAGTGACATGGTGTTGAAGAAAAGTGGACAAATCATTAGGTTGGAACTTGAGGGAACAAAATGGATTGAATCTTACCCACAAATGGAACAAAGGTTTAAGGACGCTAGCTGGTTCGAGTTTTTCACCACTTTCCAGGGACACGATGAACAGGTTCCCATGATATTCGCACAGAACTTTGATGGTTTCAAAGTTGTGATTGGAAATTTGTTGATGATGGTGACTGAACACTCCATTTCCAAATCTTGCAAATTGTCAATTGGGGGAGAACGGTGGTGTAAAAAAGAGAACGTGGTCATGGAATTCGTGAACAAGCTCTTGTTACCAGATAAACAAAACCCTAATTGGAAGAAAGGAGTGCCACACAACTAGATTAGAAAGGAGTGGCATACCGCTCTGATTATAATTCACATGTATATTACATGTGAGGGTAGGTTCTTGCTGGTTTACATATATCATATCAGGTTATTAATGCACATGAATGGATATTACCCCCTGAATTTACCATATTTTCTACTCAAAATTCTATCGAAAATGTCCAAAAGGGTATAGTCTCACCCTGCCACAACCAAAGGCAGTCTGTTCCATCAAATTTTGATAAAGACACTGGTTGTTTCTTCTTTGAGTGAAGTACAAAGACCCTAGGATTGGTTAATCTAGTCTCTAAATAATGATCTACAACCAAGGAAACCTAAAAAGGCTAAAGGAAAAAGGGCAGCTACACAGAAACATAGTATCATAGTTGATGAATTCCTAGTCAAAGAAGAAATATCTACAACCAGGGTGACAAGGGCTAGAAAAATGAAGAAGTAGACTCAACAAATCCTTGTTGATACCCCTATAGATGAAATTCAAGAAGAAGCCACCACCAGTAGAGGCAAGAGGTCAAAACCTGATGCATAAATTGAAATGTTTCCTGATGTAGAGGTTAAAATGGAAGAAGATACAGATGAAGATTACAATGTAGGCTCAATTAAACCCACAATCAAACATAAACAGAAATAAACCAATAATAAAGGTGCCAAGGACAAAAAACAGGGGAATAAATCTACATCAGTGTCTAAATACCCTAGGAGAAACTCCACTAGGGCTGCCAACAAATTCAAGTTAAAATATTAAGCTATGTTTGACTCATATATCAAAAAGGAAAACATTATAGTCATAGAGGAAAATTATCAGGACTCTAAAGAAGGTATCAAAGAACAGGCAAAAATAATTCCATTGCACAGGAAAGAAAAAGAAAATAAAAACTTGGGGAAAACAACAAAAAAAGGAAAAGAGGTTGCTCAACATTTTACAAGACCTATAACAAGAGAAACCACCATATTATCAAGAGTTGAAGAACTTTTCAAAGGCACGGGTGGAATTTCTGAAAACAAAGGCTATCATCCTGTAGATTTAGACCAGATACTAGATATTCCAGAGGCCATGGAATTACATAGTTATGATGGTCATCATAGCTCGGGACTAGATTCTATATACCAAATTAAACTAAGAGAACCTAAGGTTGCTATAGACATAAACAAACCTGCACTTGCAGAAGAATTTCCATAATTCGAAGTCAAGGTCAAAAGTGATAAAGAGAAGATGAAAGAACTCCAGAGAATGGTGAAACAATTAAATAAGGAAAAGGCTCAAGTAGAGCAATGGAGTGCCAAACAACAAGAAAAGATATAGGGTTTCAAGAATAAGAGAAAGGAGCAAAAATCATTTCTCAAAGAGCTATGAGAGTCTAAATTCAAAATATATTGGCACAACATTATGATCACAACCAAGATGAAACAGAGGAATACTAAATCCATCACTATTATTATATCATGATAGCCTTATGAAAGTATTTTTGCACAGTTTTGGAAGTTTTTGATATTTACCCAAGGAGTAAAGGATGATACACTTGTTTTTGACTTGTGAATTTGGACAATCCGAATGTATAACTCAATCAAAACCAATTCCAAATTTTGTGGGATTTGATATGTTGTTGTAAAATCATTTTGGATTAAGATGTTGAGATGATTTCTATTTTGGCAATGTAAATGCTCATTTTGAGTTGATCTTCCTAGAAGATAGATACTGACCAGATCCTATTATTAATGGAACACTATAAAACTGGATCTGTAGTTATCTTTTGTATAGTTTAAATAGACAGATGAAAGACTTTGTGGAGGTAAAAAAAGTTGGATATTCAGGGACCTGTTTTGAACTCCTTGTAAATACAATTTTATTCTATGTTGACACTTAATGGAAAAGGCATATTCATGGTCAGACTTTCTCTTCTTTCATGTTCTTTTTTTCCTCCTACTTGAGCTCATTTTTCAATTGCAATGTGTTGTTTTCTTGGATTTAATTAACACACTGAATAATTTGTTGTTTTTATTATTATCAAGATTTGATTTACATTCTCATGTTCTTGTTTCTTAATTATATTTTGAGATAAGAAATCTATGTGAGGTTAACACACTGAAGACCTCATATTTCCTCCTCTGTTTTTCCTTATTTGTCTGATTTATCTACGTGGCTACCCTTTAACCAGTCAGTGGGATATATCTTGCCTGTATTATGAATTTCATGTTTATCTTGAAACCTTGAACCGGTTTTCAACCACCCCTCTTAAAAAATCAATTCATAAAACCATTAAAACCTTATTGCAATAACCTGATGATGCCCTAGCTTGCCCTCTCACAGTCAAGTGCAACTTTAGGAACTAACAACACCAACAAAGTTAGTAGCTTGCAAGCCATTCACTAATAAATAAAATACATAGCATAATACATAGTGATCTCCTACAAGAAACCTGCAAAAGGGAAATTAAACAATTAAATGATAAGCAAAAAACACACAACATTTAAAATGACAAAACACATATAACATGGAAATGAAGTAAATGATAACTACACAACTAAAATATGCAATCTATCTATCTAAGTGTTCACTTGGACCACTGGTGGTCCCCCCAACAGTTCATGGCTACTCCTCAACAAAAAATCACAAGCTTAATCAACACGGTTCTGTCATTAAATTAAAAAAATGTAGTCTTAACACAAGTTTGCATAGATGTCTCAATTACACAACGAAATGTATTCTAAAAATTCTTCTCTTTGGTCTGGCCATTACTGGTGGTATTTATAATGATCACAATTCGAGAGGTCGACCACTAGAAGGGCCGAACTCCTCTAAAAATGGTAAATCCCATTAAATGCACTCTAACGGCCTTTAGCTGATAGAAATTTAACGAGCCACTCAATGATTATCATAATCGCTTAATCCAAGATGCCAAGAGCTCAATAGTTGGAGGCCACAAGGGGGAAGAAAACCCAGGTCAATGATTTTCCCAGCAAAGGTTGCCAATATAACAACTTCCAACTCGCCTATGTTCCAAGTGATGGATGTAGTGCCGGATGATGTACCAGATCGAGTGCTGGATGAAGTGTCGAACGAGCTACCAGATGGAAAATTGCATTGTGAATTCACCCTGTGACACATAGATCGCACATTAGATACTTATAAACATTAAATCATATTGAATCTAACTCAAAACCATTGTAAAACATCTATTGGCCCTTGGTTATGGAAGAAAGAGAATATTACAGAGTAAAGCCGAAATGGGAACTGCGTGGAAGGCACATTGATGAAGATCAAGTCGAAGTGGTCAAAGAAGTAGAAAACAAGGAGCAAAGTAAAGGAAAAAAAATTGTTGGACGAGAAGATAGAGGAGAACAGATCGACAAGGAAGATAGATCATGGACAACTCAGCAAGCAAAAAAAAGCACCAATAGATTCTTTGGAGCACCTCATGGGAAAGATGGAAAGACAGGTTGGTGAAGCCCGAAAAATGTGGGTCAAAGTGGAACTAGGGTTTTAGACACCTAGGGTTTTGGTAGTTAGGATTTTGACACCTAGGTTTTGACCTAAGGTTGTCCGTGAGCTATTGTAATGTATAAACAAGAACCTAGATGAAAGAGGGGGGGTTCACTATTTTTTTTGTTACTGTGGTTGTGGGTTCGGGTGGTGTTGTAGCTATTGTTGTTGTTGTTGTTGGTTGAGAGAAGTGTTGTATGTGAGAGCACTCTGGTGTTGTAAGATCTTCATATGGGTGTGAAGATTAACCTTGCAGTTGGGTGCACAGGGAGGGGAGAGAAAGAGAGAGGAAGAGAGAGATATATGCAAGCTAAGAGTGCAGATAGAACTGTATGTTTTTCCATAATATCAAGAAACACAGTTTTGTGGACGTAGCCCTAGGGAGAGTGTGAACCACATATATATTGTTGTTCAGTGTGATTGATTTTTTGTTCTTTTGCCTTCTATTATTCGGTTATTGTAGCATTGTGTTAGATAAAGAATAAATAGGTTGTTGTGTGTTGTTGCCTTGGATCCACTTTGTATTTCCTCTAGTTGTAGACACATGTGTCCTGCAACCCCCTATTTCTACTTTGGGTGATATTGTATCTTCTTCGCATATGTTTATGAAAGGGCTAGTAGTTAGGGCTTGTTGGTGCATTGTTAGAGATAAACCCTAGGTCTGCCCTTGTTTCAAAAAATGGTTCCGTTGTCGGGACCAGGATCTTCTTGAGGTAATGTCAAGGTGGTTTCCATTGAAGACAAAGATTCAGAAGTGGATATAAGAACAAGAAAATGAATTCCCAGAAGATCAGAACAAGAACCTTGATCTTAGTACAAAAGACTATTTGGGAAAGTATATATTTACTAATATACATGAGATATTCTTTGGAGGAATTCATAAGGAGCTATACAAGTGGTTAGCCAGATTAGTAGATACCTAGTTTGAGATCAGATCTATACGACCTATGGTTTGGACGTCGGTGTTGATCAAGAAGTTCAAGAGAGTTGATAACTTCGTGTCAAGAGCAGTAGATCACTAGTTTTATAGCACCATTGGAGGGTACGTTCCTGAGTTTTCTATTGACAGAGTATATTCATATAGCCAAGAAGATAGATATTTCTTTAAAGGACCTAGAGGAAATTTTTTATAGTTTTTGAAGTTGAAGATCAAGATGTTATTGCATGAGAAGAACATCTTGAAAATATAGTAGTTGGTTAGACTGAAAATCTAATGTTCAAGAACTCGGACAGTGACAACGACACAAAAGTTGGACATACGTGCAGTGGGAGATCCTTCAGAAAGGTTCCTCTAGTAAACCTATTTGAGCAGGGCCACAAACCACTAGCACAGGACAAAGGGTTCTACAGTGGAGAAGAAGAAGAGTTATTGAATGAGGAACATTTACAGTCCATCAGGACAAGGGAAGGGAAGACTGAAGAACCTTGCTGGGAAGAATCAGAAACTTTAGGAACTGCACAAACTACCAAAGTAAGTACTATTACTCCTCATGTTGTTTTAGCAACATTAAGTAGCCAGAGTAACTAGAGTAGTTAGAGTCATTCAAGCACTCAGAAAAATGTTACCATCAGCTCATCAAATACTCAGTTAGGAAACCTAGTAATATCTTTGGTGGATGAAATGAGGCTACCTATATTTATGGGAGACGGGTCTGAAGATACTGATCAGCACTAGTTTCTATGTGAATTAATATGGAGTATTAAGCAAGTCAATGATGAAGAAATTAAGAGATCTTATTTTAGTACTACCTTGATAGACCGCGCACTAATCTAGTACATGAAATTTGTTAATGGAGTTGCACAGCCCAAACTGTTGAATGAGATCAAGACTGCATTGAGTGAAGAATTCAAGAAACGCAAGTCGGAGTTACAATGCATTACGGAACTGAAATAAATCAAGAAGAAAGTAGATGAACCTGTCTGGGAGTTTGATTAGATGTTCAAGACCTTGACAGGTCGGTTGAATTTTCAGATCCCAGATGAGTAGAACAAGGAATGATTCATTGTTTCCCTCTTACCACACATCTAAGTTTTTCTGATGCAACAAAAGGTTGCTTCACAGGCTGAGGCACTGGAGATCCCCATGAAACTAGAATCAACCCTTATGGGATAATCCATCTCATGTATGAGTCAAATTTTGAGTCAGATAACTATCTTATCTCTATAGGTCAAAAATATGAATAAAGACAAGGGAAAATATAAAAGAGAAGACATATGGTGTATCATATGCAAGTCATAAGGCCATGATAAGGATCATTGTCCCTTTTTTCATGAATACTTGGCCTCTGGAGCTCAGATCCCTTTGAAGCAGGTTACTCTGCCTTGGTGCGAGGTATGTAGAAATATACATCTCTCTGGTGAATGTTATTACATGCAAAAATATGTTCAAACACCCAAAAATATTTACTGCACATTCTGTAAACTTGTGGGGTATAATGAGAAGGACTGTAGGGCTTATGATCTCTTGCATGAAAGGTTAAGAGATACATATAGAATTCAAGAGATTCAGCATGAGGGAAATGCTACATAGTTTAACTCCCCAGTAAGAGGAAACTTCAACCCTCGTGATGGATTCAGAGGATGAGGATGAGGAGGAGGCATGGGTCAAGGTCAAGGTTAGATCATTTGTTATAACTACACACATCCAGGTCACTTGCAAAGGGACTATCAGAACCCTTGTACCACTTGCAGCTACTGCAACTCATTTGAACATGTTATTGAAGACTGTCGTGTGTTGTTAGCCAAACTTTAGGAGAGATGAGGAGGAAACCAACAAGTACAACTAATCTCAACAGAACCTCGCGGAGAGGATACTAGAGTAGTTTTTATCACTAGAGGAGGAACTTTTATAGGAGAAGACAGAGTGACCCCAGGAAAGACTATAAAAGAACCAAGAGTCAGAAGAGCTGCGGAAAAGGTACAAGTTTTCAATCCAAGGAAAGAAAAGAAAAAATTTTAAGAGGCAAGAAAATAATTTGGAAGAGATCAGGCTTCTTCATCAAAGACACAACCATAAGTGAGAGAATGTGGAATTCCTTTGGCACTCGATCAGTCTACTTTGCCCAGAGAAGGAAAAGAGGTAAGAAATCTTATGGAATTTTTATGTACTTGCATAAATTTGATTAAGGATGAAAGAGTTGTACAAGAGCTACAAAATTTGATCAGGCAGTATGAGATAGGAAGGATATATCCTCTGTTAAATAAAGCATTACATCAGGTATCCAAAAAGAGAAGGACAAATAAGGAACTGCACCTTAATGCTCAGATTAGAGAGTATGATATAGATTATGTGGTCCTCGACTTAGGATCAGAAGTCAATGTTATGACAAAGAAGACATGGGAACTGATGGGAAAACCTAAGTTGATTTATTCCCCTATCAGGCTCAGGATGGCTAATCAGAAATCAGTAAGCCCCTTTGGAAGACTAGAGCATGTCCTTGTGGACATTGATGAAGTAAGAACATTTGTGGACTTCGAGGTGATTGAGATAGTTGATGATAGTTGTCCTTATACTGCGTTGTTTGGAATTGACTGGGATTTAAATAATTCTACTACTGCTGACTTAAAGAAAAGAAGAATGGCATTTGAAGGTGATGGCCTTAGCGTCATTTCACCTCTATATCCTGACGAAGGTCATAGATACACAGAACCCATCAGAGAAGAAGACCGTGCATATTAGATAGAGAATATATATAAACTAACTATGAGACAATAGGATTACATTCATCCTACAATCGATGGGAATTTAAGATGGCGAAGTGACAACACATGCTCATCAGATTCGGAAGAAGCACTAGATAACTGGCAGAACAAAATGTATGAAGTTTCCATGAGGAGATGTGCTAGATTGACTAGGGAAGTTCGTTGGATTGGCACAAAGATTCGTAATTTTCCCACATTTGATGGTCTAAATCATTTAGAAACTTTCTTACTGGAATTTGAAGAAATTATACCTATACAATAGAGATTGTTGGCACTGGATGAGGCCTTGAAAGTAACACCAACAATATGGTCAGGAACGCACAAGAAGAACATCGTGGACTGGGTGCAATGTCACACTTTGATGACAGTGCGTTTTTCAGAACAAGTAGAAGGGTGCGAAGTTAGATACACAGGTAAAAGTTGTCTGAAGGACCATGTGTGAAGTTGTGAGGAATCTTGGAGCAACATTCCTCAAGATCAGTGGGTTCATAAATTTGTTAACACTTTGGACACAACCCCTATCAATTGGTATCTGGAAGCAGAACTGTGCCTCACCATTGCAGAATTGTACGGTATGACTCAAAAATTTGTAGCTACATTTTTTTTTAAAGTCAGTACCCTACAGTAGATCAAGCTTTACAAGTTGTAAGAAAGAAAGTATTTGAGGAGGCACCTAGCTTCCCTGTCGAGCAAGAAGAGGATGAATGGCCTGTGCCTCTTCAGAAATTGCAAGGATGTTACAATATCAATGTTGATGAAGACAATGATCCTAGGAAGGTGAACATCATAGAAACAAAAGGATAAAGAAACATAGAAGGACCGAGAGTCGAACTACCTTTCATTGTACAACTAATTAAACTCAAGAAAGTTAACATTAGAACAAAACAAGAACCTAAGCTAGAAAATGTTGGAGATTACTCGGATGATTCTACCATTGATAAGATCACATAATTACTGCATGAACATCAGGACTTGTTTCCAACAAATTTCACTAACATGAAGGGAATTAAAGGGCCCATGGGAGAAATGAAGATCCCATTGAAACTAGATTCAAGGCCAGTCAAGCAGAGAACCTACAAACTGAATCCCAAATATAAACAGAAAGTCAAGATTGAATTAGACAGAATGCTGGAAGCAGGAATCATTGAAAATGTTGAAGAGTCAGAATGGATTAGCCCTATGGTGGTTCAAGATAAGAAAACATGAGAGATCAGAATCTATGTAGACTTGAGGAAACTGAATGATGGATGCTTACATGATCCATTCCCTACACCATTTACTGACGCAGTGTTAGATAATGTAGGAGGACAGGAGGTTTACTCATTCATAGATGGATTTCTAGGTTATCACCTGATCAGGATTTCCACGAAAGATTTCCATAAGACCACATTTGCAACACAATGGGGATCCTACCAGTACACAGTGATGCCTTTTGGATTGAAGAATGCACCAGCCATCTTTTTTAGGGTGGTGGTCGAATAATTCAAGGATTTTCTACATAAATTTCTGAAAGCATACTTTGATGATTGGACTATTTTTAGCTTATTGCAAAATCATATTGAATGTTTAATACTAATGTTGGATAAGTGTAGGCAATGCCAGATTTCCTTGAACCTTCTTTTCACCCTTTCGAGTGTTTCTATGTCATATTGTGTGTAAGAAGAGGTTGTTGATAAACCCATACAAGATTGCCATTATTGTAGACCTACCCCCTTCTACTTCAAAAAGACAATTGTGCACTACGTTGGGACATACTGGATACTACAAAAAGTTCATTAAGGGCTATGCATAGATAAAAACACCCATGGATAAGTTGTTGAAGAAATATTTCTAGTTTTAATGGACAAAATAATGCCAGCGGAGCTTCGACACACTGAAATAGAAAATGGTCACTGCACCTATTATGGTTTTCCCATATTGGAGTAACGAATTCCATGTGCATGTTGATGCATATTATATTGCATTGGGATCAGTGTTAGAACAACCATGCGCAATATATATTGACCATTCGTTATCCTTTTCTAGAAGAAATCTCTCTATAGATGAGATAAATTACACTACCACTTAGAGAGAAGGTTAAGCCATGGTATATGCGTTGCAGAAGTTTGGCCACTACTTGTTGGGAGGAAACTTCATGATGTTCACTGATCACTTAGCATTGAAATAAATAGTCAACAAGATAGTCTTGGGGGGGAGAATATGAAGATGGATTTTTCTATTCCTGGAATATGATTTTGAAATAGTGGTCAAGCCAGGGAGACTGAACAAGGGACCTGACCACTTAGCTAGGTTGGAACATGGAGGGGAACCTACTATATTGGAGGAAACACTACTAGATGCACAATTGTTGGCCATCAGAAAGGCTGATTATCACTTCACTGAGATAGTCCAATTCCTATCTCTAGGAATGGCACCTCGCAAATACAAAGTCATTCAGAAGAAACAATTGGTAGTGCGTGCTACATATTTTTCAATTATAGTTGGAAAACTATATAAGATGGGACCTGGTGAGATTTTGAGGAGATGTTTAATGGAGGTATAAAGGCCATTCATTGTGGTAGAAGAACATGAAGGCATCACAGGAGGACACTATGCAGGAAAAGAAATAGCACAAAAGGTCCTTAGAGCTAGCCTCTAGTGGCCCACTTTACACAAATATGCTAAGGAATAATATAAAGTTTGTGATGTATGCCAAAGACTTGGGAAACCTTCCAAAAGGGATGAGATTCCTTTAGCACCTCATCTAACCTTACAAGCATTTGAGAAATGGGCCATTGATTTCGTGGGACCTATCAACCCACCAGGAAAGAGCACAAGGCCTCGCTACATAATCATTGTGATAGAATATTTGACCAGGTGCGAAGAAGAAAGAGTAGTTAAGGACTGTAGTGCAAGTATAACTGCGCGATTCATATTTGATGATATCATAACCATGTTTGGATGCCCAAAGATCCTTATGATCAATAAAGGTACACATTTTATTAACAAAACTATTGAATCATTGACTCGGGAATTTGAATTTCATCACCAGAAGAGCACTCCATACCATCCACAAGCGAATGGTACAGTTGAAGCTTTCAACAAGATCTTGGAGACAAAGTTGACAAAGATTTGCAGTGTCAACATAGATGATTGGGATTTGAGAGTACCAACAGTGTTATGGGCCTATAGAACCACTTGCAAGAAGCTGACAATGAAACCTTAGTTTAAGTTGTTTTATGGTCTAGAAGAAATAGTACCTATGGAATATTTAGTTCCTAGATTAAGAATTGTAACATTTATATACATGGATGACACTGGCGTTGTTCAAAACAAGCTTGCACAATTGGTAGAACTAGAGGAAGACATATTTATTGTAGGATTCCATCAGCAGGTACAAAAGGAATGAGAGAAGTCTTACCATGACAGACACATCAAGAAGAAAACCTTTAAGCAAGGATATCTGGTATTGGTATATGACAACAAGTTCATGAAGCATCCAGGGAAGTTTAGGACACATTGGTTAGGGCCATATGAGGTAGCCTATGTTACATAAGGAGGAGTTGTGTAGTTAAAGACCTTGAATGGAGAATGGAAGGAAGGTTTAGTGAATGGGATATAGTTGAAATTGTACTATTATAACCACCTGCCTCGCAACTCTCAGTAAAAGAAGAAGGAGAAGGGTCTAGGTACCAGTTTTTGTTGAAATTGGATACTAGACACGGAAAAGACAGTATGCACAAGGAAGGGAGACCAGAACAGGAAGCACAAGTTACTCTGCACAGTATAAAGTCGAAGTGAAACAAAAGGTTCAATCTTGCAGTGCCTTGGGACAAGTCACAAGTGAGTGTTGGGGGCCTGTTGGCCCTTGGTTATGGAAGAAAGAGAAGATTACGGAGAAAAGGAAAATTGTGAACTGCACGGAAGGCACATTGATGAAGATCAGGTCGAAGTGGTCAAAGAAGCATAAAATAAGAAGCGAAGTAAGGGAAAAAAGGATGTTCGATGAGAAGATAGAGGAGAAAAGATAAGAAAGGAAGACAGATCGTGGACAACTCAGCAAGCGGAAAAAGGCACCAATGGATGCTTTGGAGAACCTCACGGGAAATATGGAAAGATAGGTTGGAGAAGCCCGAAAAACGTGGGTCAAAGTGGACCTAGGGTTTTAGACACCTAGGGGATTTGTAGTTAGAGTTTTAGACACCTAGGGTTTTTTTCGTTAGGGTTTTGACACCTAGGTTTCGACCTAAGCTCATCTGAGAGCTATTGTAATGTATAAACAATAACCTAGATGAAAGAAGGGGGGTTCACTATTGTTGTTGTTACTGTGGTTGTGGGTTCGGGTGGTGTTGTAGCTATTGTTGTTGGTTGAGAGAAGTGTTTTATGTGAGAGCACTCTAGTGTTGTAAGATCATTAGTTGGGTGTGAAGATCAACCCTACAGCTGGGTGCATAGGGTGAGGAGAGAAAGAGAGAGGAAGAGCAAGAGATATGCAAGCTAAGAGCGCAGATAGAACTGTATGTTTTTCCATAATATCAAGAAATGTAGTTTTGTGGATGTAGCCCTAGGGAGAGGGTAAACCACGTATATCTTGTTTTTTGGTGTGATTGATGTTGTGTTCTTTTTGCTTCTGTTATTTTGTTATTGTAGCATTGTGTTAGATCTGAGATATAGCTTGTGCAGTAGGCTTAAAGGAGATAAAGAATAACTAGGTTGATGTATGTTGTTGCCTTGGATACACTTTGTATTTCCTCTGGTTGTAGACACTTGTGTCTTGCAACCCCCTATTGCTACTTCGGGTGAGACTGCATATGTTTCGCAGGTGTTGCTAAAAGGGTCAGTAGTTAGGGCTTGTTGGTGCATTGTTAGAGTCGAACCCTGGGTCTTCCCTTGTGCCAACAACATCAATTACGCATACTTGTTATAAATCCATGATGAATTGATACAAAATCCTTCGAAAAATGATTCAAAATGGTTAATAAAACATACAATACCGGTACAAAAAGGATTCAATCATCATCATAGAACAACCAAATCACGATCCCAACATTATCCCCACACCTAATGTTTTGCAGGTCCCACTACAAACAAAAATGAATTGCCCAATATGACTAGACTTGCTAAGAAGGGGATGGATTAGCTTTAGAAGATTCTTTCCCTGAACACTTTATCTTGGCCCTCTTGCGGTGTTTCAATTGTGCATGGAGGCTACAATTGTCACTAGTAATTTGATCAACCAATCATTGGAGGGAATTCACCTTTGATTGTAATACTACATTGTCATGGTGGTTATGCCTATCCATGGTCTTTCTCTCTTCCAACTGTTGCAGCAGTTGAACATTTTCCTATTGTAAATTTTCAATGGTTGGAGTATGATCACATATCTTAGAGGAGGGATTGGATCCCTTGAAAGATGTAGAGAGATTATCAATTTTTGGATCTAGTGTAGGTATCTGTGAGGTAGGAGTAACAAAGGGTTTATGAGGGGGAATAGGTTCATATTTTTCTTCTCTATCAGTCTCCAATTCTTCTGTAGAAACTTCCCTAAGTATTTTATGGGGGATTTCAAGATCAGAAAATACTTGGATAGGATTTGAAGTGCCTAGGTGTTTTACATTAGGCTTCCCACTTGCATTATGGGTACTGTTTTGAAAAGATCCTCCTTTGAATCGATTGGATCCTCTCCTATTTCTAGGGACTATAGGGAAATATGTTGAATTTCTTCTTGTAACATTTTGGGTGAAATATCAATAGGTGTTGAGGGCATTGGAGATTTATCAATAGGATTTTTAGTCTTCTTTCCCAATGAGGTTGCAGGGGTATCAACAAGTTTCTTGGTCTTTTGTTCCAGCATATGGATAGCTTGAGTAGGAGGTTTTGGAGTCTTTGGAGAATGGGATTTGGATGGAGTAACAACCCCTATATCAAGTGTTTTGTTGCAGGTATTGATTGTGATATGGGGGTTTGAAAATTGATAAATGAATTCATCGCATGTCTTCCGTTGTTTTTCCAACGTGGCTATGACAAGCAATATGATGAGGTCGTAGTGTAATAGGATTTTATGAGGATTGGACACATTATTTCCTACTTGGGAAGACATCTTCTCAAGACTTTTCAAGAAGTAAAAAGGAAAATTCAATGGATTGTTAAACTGGAAATGAGCTAATAGTCGAAAATTGCAAGATTTAAAAGTAGAGTTTCTACCTTCACAAGTGATAATTATGGTGATGAAAATCAAGGGGTTAATTAGCTCATCTTTAATCCACTCTTTGGAGTCTCCCTTAGCTCCATAAAAATTATGAAACTCATACTTGAAAACTCTGTTGTAGCTTGGTCGTGGAAACTGGTGGTGTTTGAACCAACGATCTCCAACCCTTGGCAACTTCGTGGATGAGGTAATTGACTCCTCAGAGACCAAGAAGGCCAGAGACCCCATGCACGCCATCCTTCCATCGAATTTGATGGTGAATTGTAGATAGTTTCAAGATAGTCTCAAAGTTAGTTCCCAATGGCAGATTTATGGAGTTCATTAACCTTAGCTTAACCATACATACTTCGTGTCAACTTTGTCTACAAGTAATTTCGTACATCAGGACAATTTTAAGATTTAGGAATTTCTTATTTTTTGTCAGATTATCATCCTCGCTAGGTAGAATGCCTCGCTTCTAGCAAGAATGTTCAGTACTTCAATGGGTTTACCTAGTCATACCACAGGTCAATACCCGCTGCCAACAAACCTATTCAGTATCCCAATAGGTTATCCTCTTAAAACCTCAAAGACTGACCCTCCATCTTTTAATATTTTAATATGATATTTCTTTGTGCAAGAACATGGGGGGACAACTCTAATTTTTTATTTATTTTTAGATTGGGATGGTATTTATGTTAGAGGATGACTTTCCTTTATGTATTCCTTATAGATTGTCCTGATGTAAGGGATACTTAAGAAAATGTATCCTATCTAAATATATGATATAATCAACCATTTTTAGTGTGTAGTGGATGGTACCATTGGGAAAGAATGGAAAGGTATCTTTAGGCTCAACTCACTTTTTTTTTTAAGTTATTGTGATGTTTCCGTGGCTAACCACTAATCAGACCTTCTTGTTACTCTTTAATAAAGATACTTTACTCACTTTCTCATGGTTCTTGGGGAAACTGTACGAGTAACCTCTAATTTTGATGGTTAATGTATCACTTCCTTATATTCTCTAGTGGTGAAGGTTTAAGAGAAACTGCTATTAAAGATTCCTTGAGAAAAAGAAGATGGAAATATTTGCAAAAAGTGTGGCTAATTACAACAAATCATTATTCAATTGATTCTTAGCAAACAAAAACGTTCAAATATAGAAAAATTTTGTAGGAAAATACTTCCTTTATATCTCCTTGAAATTGTCTACTCCTGGTGAAATAAATATCTACAAAAATCTCTAGAATTGTCTATCAACATACTTCAAAATTATTTACATATGTACAGTCGAAAATTCAGAAAAACATTCAAGAACAAGGGGGGACTTCCCCATCTACTAAGCCCAATGCCTTGAAAGTTGACATGCCCTATAGAAAATCTTCTTTGTAAGTGGGTCTGTGATAAAATTTGAGTCAGTGCCCATTTACTATGAAGGAGACTTGTCCATCGTCAATTGTTTTAATTTTCACAACCCCATTGTCATACATGGTGACTACCTCATCAGGACCCAACCACTGAGTGGTAAGTTTTCCTTTGAATGTTTTAAATCGGGAGTCAAACAACAAAGCCCAATCACAAGGTTGGAATTGTTTCTTCTTAATAAACTTGCCATGCCACTTGCTCCTCTGCTTTTGGACTAATATTGTTCGTTGGATAGCATATTCCTTGATCTCATCCAACTCGTTTAATTGTAGGTCTCATTGTTTCTGAGCCTCATCTAAGTTTAATCCCAATTCTGCAGCAATACGAAAGGTCCTTTCTTGGAATTCTATTGGTAGAAGTACTTGTTTCCCATACACTATCTCATAAGGGGTATGCCCAATGGTGTTTCTCCGGTGGTTCGATATGCCCACAAAGCCTCTAGAATCCTATATGTTGGATTACTGAGAGGGGGGGGGGTGAATCAATAATAGAGCAATGTAATCCTTTTTAACCATATAATCCAAGTGTTGTATCAATGTAGCATTATCATCCAATAAATGCAGAGTAAATAAGAAATTAACAAATAAACAATCATACACATACACAGTACACCAATGTTTTACGTGGAAACCCAAAGTAGGAGAAAACCACAGAATGCATTTCTTATAAGTCTTGAAGAATTACATTCATTGGAAGCACCAACTTCCTTTGTTTTCCAACTACAACTAGAAGGAGGCTGCAACCCCTTTTTTTCTCAGGCTACAACCTGAGTGTTATAACCCTAAATTGCACCATACATGCTTACCTGGCATCAGGCCATCTCAGATCCCTTCTTTGCCAAAGCACTGATGAACAACTCTTTAAAAATCCTCTTTTATAAAGGCCCACGCGCCCTACTCCATTATTGCACATGTGTACATGCTAGCTGACCTCAAACAGCCCGCGTGGACTGACAAAAGCACGAAAAAAAGGAAAGTTGTCGATGGAACACACATATCTGGGTGAGTTAACTGAAACTCCTAGCCATGCATGGCCGAGGGTTTGTCCAAATACCTAGCTTCTTCTAAACTATAAAAGAAGGGCTAGGGGTACCATTTGGAAGGAGGAAAAAGATAGCAAAGAAACTCTACCCATTTGCATATTCCCATTGTCCCAACCCTTTAGCCATCCTTATGCCAGAAGAGAGACAAAGAAAAGAAGTTGGAGGACAGTTGAAGAGGATCCCAGCATTAGGTTTGTGGAGCGGTGGCTGGTCTTGACTTTTTGTAAGTTGACTCATTCAAATTAATAAAGAAAATGCTTTTCCCATCCCAATTCATGAGTTATTCATAATTTGTTAAGTACATGTTTGAATTTCTAACCTATTAGTCTATAGGTAAGATGCATGTGTAGTTGTTTCTTGTCTTGTATGCAGCTCAGCGTTGGAAAGGGAACTGCAAACAAGTGATCAAGTGCAACAAGGGATCGACATCAAACACCTAGAATGAGGTAGGTTGATCTAGCCATGTTTTAATGAAAAGAAATAGGATTTAAGTCTGGGGACGAAGGTAGAAAGTAGATTTTCTCTTGGTCATATCTGCATGCAAAGAATAACCCTATTTTCTAGTCTTTAAGGATATTTCCCTCACAACATAATTGGTGACCATACTAGGGATATCTCTAGGATTCTTGGAATTTTATGTGTTTTTGGGTAGTTTAAAAGACTGGTTTTTCTTGCCTATTTTTTTTTAAGTTTCTGTAAGGTCTGAGCTAGTAGAGAGTCTGGTTTACCATAGCAGCTTTCTCTGATTTGCTTGACTATGTTTGTCAGGACCCATAGAGGTACACGCAGCCTGCATAAGGTCTGCACACATATACCCGCGCCCTACTCTCTTACAGCTCGCGTGCGGATGCTAGCTGAGGAAGTAGCAGTAGCGTGCAGAGTCTAGAGAATTTTTGAGGCAGTCATCCTCTTCCCTGTCAGAATCAGACATTCTCAGGGGTGATCTAAGATTCTTTCTAAGTCTTTGTTGTTTGCAGTCTTGTCTTAGATTGGTTTGTTTTACAAAAATTTTCCTTACATTGTTTGTTTTTTCTGTTAAAAAGAGTGTCCAAGCCCTCAGGAGATCCTGGTTATCAATATCAGTGGTCTCTTCCTGGTCTGGGCTGTATGTTGTTATTTTTTCTCAGAGTTTAGAGATACACGTGGCCTGTACAAGGTTAGCCCACGTGTACATTCCCTATGTCTCTATACAGCTCACGTTCACACGCTTGTTGCTGGATCAATAGTCGTGTGCTTATACAGGATAATTTTTGTTAAGGGTAAGGTTGTCATCCTTTCCCCTGATGAAAATTATACCTCTCAGGTGTTTAAAACTCTATCTTAGCAGTCAGTAGCTTAGGATTAATCTTACCCTTAGCTTGTTTTTTCTCATTTAAAAGTTGTCATAAAAAAAAGAAGAATTTTTTAGGGTTTTTAGAAAAGTGTGAGAGTCATTTTTTAAAAACGTTGCTAGTGTGTGATTTGTTGAAGTGACTCTTTGTGATCTTCTATTAGTCCAGAATTGTTTCTTCTTGGTTTTTGATTGTTGGTATTTTTCCTTTTTGCTTCATCACCATTTAAATTAAAAATAAAAATAAAAAAAATCTCTTTAATTTTCTTGTTTGGTTGAAGAGTGTGTTTTTGCATTATTAGCCAGGGAAAAGTCATTTATTTCATAAGTTTTTGCAGTTTACTTAGATCATAAGTAGCTTGTAGTCAAGTGAAATTTCTTTTGAGTTTGTTGTCCAAAATCTTAGAAAATTAAAAAATATTTATTTTGAAAAGTTGTTGAAATTTTGCATTAAGTAAAAGTTTTGTTTCCATCTTTTTTATTCATTTTTCGCTTTCGTCTTTTACACATCATCAATTTCACTTTAATACCCCTTGACATAAGACAAATCCATAAAATTAACGCTAAATCTAAAATTTATTAGACTTTTCTGTTTGTAGGGTTAACCAACTAGTTCAGGATTAGGGCCTTGGATTAGGTTGGAGAGGAAACTCTTCAAGGCCATTTAAAATCAAACACTGGAGTCTAAGTTAGGGAGTGTCTAAGTCCAATATCGTGAAATTTATCTGGGACCCCCTTCTAACATAGGGGATAAACACGAGGTCGCATGCGGAAAGGTAGCAAATATAACCCCTCCAAAGCTGGACCAATCGTAGTGGAGAACACATATAAAGGGCTTGTTTTGGGATTATGTTGATTGCATTTGCCACGGGGCTTCACGGGTCTCATATCCATTCGAGGTCCTCATTTGTATTCTGGACCACTTGCTTTCGATACCCTTGACAGGTTTCGGGCTCAATACCCTACTCATTGTGGTCTACTCGACTTTCGACTGTACCCGCCTGGTGACTGTTCACACGCTGGCAACCTAGTTGCCTATATTTTTTAGGGACATATACAAGTGACTGCGGGGGTATACCATGGTACCTAGGATAGATATCGGGCCATGATTTTTAGAGTATACCCAGAGGGTGCTTCTATGTTAGATTTTCACTTGCACCAGTAAGTTGCTCTAGTGTTGGTTGTTGTAACTGTTCTTCCAATTAATTTATTGTTTTCCTATCTTATCTTTTAGGGACCTTTTTAGTGTTTGTTACTTTTGAATGTTTAGAATAACTTAGAGTTTCTTTGATCTTCTCACACAATGGAGGATCATGAGCTCCGTCGATCATGAAGGCTTCCTGTCCTACCGCCGGTTACACTGGAGCCACCCTTGCCACCATTGAGGTGAAAGTTAGACCAACAAGGGTCTTTTGAAGTGACCGGGTTACAAGCACTTCTGCCCGACCAAAATCCATAGGAATCGACCATTTTGGACCTTGAAGCACATGCTCTTGGCCCAGTTGAAACCCCAACCACTGATTTCTTGGCACATTTCATCGTACCAATTCAATTTTACGAGCACCAGACAGTGTTGCACATAGAAATGGAAACAAATGTTGTTACTCCTTCTGGGAATTCTTCAATTTCCACTACGATTGTCACCACAGGAGAGTTTTCACCTCCTAACCCACCATCATCGATCTGAGCCACCATGGTATTGACCGCTTCTACATTGCATAGTGGTCCGATCCCGTCTTTGGCGGTGGCCACAACCCCTTTCACATTAAGTGCGACGGGACCTCCGTTCTCATACGGGATGCCTAGTTTGGGTACAAGTCCTATACTTTCCTACTCCACTTTACAGACTTTAGGTTTGGGGGTAGGGAGCTCTAGCGCTCCTCTGCAAGGTCACATGGGGGGCACTCCTGCTCCTTTTAACACTTTCCCTTACGAAGGAGGTCATATCCCTCCTTCGTCCCCTTCACTCGGTGGCTCGCATCAGCAGACCACCGGGCAACCTACTTATCATAGTTTATTTGGAGCGGGGAGTCAAGGACCACCTTCGTATAACATGCCGGTAGGTTCGACACTGTTTTCTTTGGCCGAAACGTTTTGTAATAATGCCTTCTCATCAACCACCTTCCCGACTGGGGGAAATCCCAGTTTTGGACAATCTATTCCTATACAAGGTACTATTCCTGCACAGGGGGAAAACATAGGAACTTCTTCCACATCAGGACCTTATAATTCTGGGCAGTGATCCTTTCTCTCATCCAAAATGATGATTTGGGGTAATTCTTTCCACAATCAATGGAACCCCAGACAAACTACTATGCCCATCCCCACGGGATCAACATGGGGCAACCCTTCCTAGATTCCTTCGAATATAATGCATGCCCAACCATATATGTCCTATTTGGGAAATCAGTCGATGATGTCTCCACATATGAAAAATCCATACGCTGGCCAGGGCCATGGTTTCTACCAAAATCCAGGCCAGCAGCCAAACTTTTCCTGGAAACTTGGTGCCAGTCAAAATCTAGTCCCCTTTTTCCCAGGTTATCACCAACAACCCAAACTACCCTTCCTGACGACTTTGCACCTGCCTGATTTGACAAGGTTGTTGAATGACCCCATTTGCCACGATCCATGTTGGCCTCCTATGCCGACGAAGTTTCTTTTGGACATTCCAAAGTTTGAAGCCAAGCCTAACGAAGATCCAGGAGATCATGTGACTACCTTCCATCTTTGGTGTTCATCTAACTCATTGAAAGATGACTCCATACAGTTGTGATTGTTTCAACGTACTCTCATTGGGAGTGCCACAAAATGGTACATTAAGCTCGATCGCTCAAGATACTCTTCCTTTGGTGAGCTGGCAATGGCTTTCCTAAACCATTTTTAGTTACCTGTAAGATACAACGCTGGCACAGATCTACTGGCCAATTTCGAGTAGACGAAAACAGACCATAACTCTGATCACATCCGAGAATGGAGATGTCGGAAGAGTCTCATTAAGGTGTCAGTCCCACCAGCATTACTACTTGAGTGGTTCCTTAAGTCTTTGGTCCTGCAGTTATCCAAAGACGTTGCAACGTCGGGTGTATTCTCCAAACAAGACGTCATCATGAGAGTTCAACAATTTGAGATCATATATTCTCAGTCTGGTTTATTATACAACATCTTTCCAAATGCGCCACACTCAATACTGGATAAAACTAAACAGAGAGTTGGACCACATGCCGATGGTATTTTTGGTTCAGCACACACAAAGCTCATTAAGCAATTGACGAAGCAGTTGTAGCAGTTATCTATACAACACACAACGGCCAGCCAAACTACTACTTTGGATGCTCCCCCTACCCAAACATCAGAAGTACACTCAGTGCAATCGACTAACCCAAAGGCCACCCAGTAGCCGGAAGGAAAGAAAAAACAATGAAAGAAGGGTAAGGGAGATAAAAAACCTACGATAATTCTAGCGGGGACAACACTGAAAAATGAAAGGCGAGGTATCCATGCAACTTGTGCGCGAAAGACCACTCGACCCATCTATGTCCTCAACTTGCTGAGGCTCAAAAATTTGTCACACAACAACAGCAGGCGGTGTTGACTAATCCATTTCAACATGGGAAAAATCTAAATCAAGCCTCTGCAAGCACAAAAAGGGGCAGCTAGGAACCCTGTCCGCCTCCAAACAACCCTGCATCCTCAAACGTATATAAGGTTAGGGGTGATGCTTTTATATCGACTAGAGCACATGACTATAGTAAAACAAGCACTTCTAAGAAGTGTAAAGAAGTTGACCTCCCATCTCTTCCTCTACAAATTGAGAAGACGTTGGGAGAAACAATTACACGCATTCCCAAAGGTGCATTTAAAAAATATTCTCATAACCCAAACGCAAGGGCCGCCCAGAAATACTCTGTGGTGGAGGATTTATCACAAACCCCTTGTGCGATGTTCACTTTGGAGGTCCTCCAAAGCTTCCCTTCCTAGAGGAAATCCTTGTTAACTTCTTTAGGATCTACCGAGACTTGTAATCCAAGTACAATCATGCTGGATACAACTGACTTAAAACCTCATCTACCTTACCACATAGCGTTTTAGATAGTAGTGTATTATCCCACAAAAACTTTTACTCAGAATATCTTCTTCACGGTGGTTGATGAGGACACATCGACATGCGTTATGTCATTGGTATGTTGGAAGGTCGTTGGATAGCCTGTTTTTTTTTCATCACCTACTCTCCTCACCGCTTTCAACGGTCGTTCGTTTCGACCACATGGCATCATTCCTTCTTTTCCCATACAGTTAGGAGGGAAGACCATGTGTGTCAAAGTATAGGTAGTCTATGCTCCCCTCGACTATAACCTCTTGTTAGGAAGTATTTGGACTTATGCCATGCAAGCAGTGGTTGCTACAGTTTTTCAGGTCTTGTTGTTTCCACACGAGGGCCAGATAGTGACCATCAATCAATTGTCCTTCTCCAGATCTGGCCCTTCTTTGGGGGCATACATGGTCCCGATGATTCATAATCCTCAACCAGGTGTCGTTAATGTAGGGGTTGGTTTGTGCCCATCTTTGATGGGTATCTTCGATTACCAATCCCCTCAAGGTGATATCAAGTTTATATCCAATCACCATAAGGTTGAGATTTTTCAAGTTTCATCATTCCGCACGACTTACTTCAATGATCCGTGGACACTTCCTTCCCCATCGGCCATGACAGATGGGACAGGACACACGGGCATGTCCATGCCCTTATCCGCAGTTGAAGTAGCGTACTCTTTAATCCAACAAACTTCAACCCACACTGATCCAACTCCTACATAAGAGTTAGATCTACTTCTAGAGCCTGTTTGGGCTCAGGGTTCTCTCGCTCACACCGATTCATTGGACTTAGTCTTGCCCTCCGATGAAGCAATAATTGAAGCAATGACTAGTCTGGATAAACCCTGGGAAGATCTTCATCACAGATCATACTTCCTCCCAGAGTTAAGCCGAATTGAAGCGAGAGAATTCACCATGACTATGACGGGAGATCAATCTTGTCCCATTAATCTCTTAGCTACACAAGAGGTTTATGCTGAGGGTAATATGGAAACTATCACTGAAACCTTACCGATTAATATCTCTCAAAACCCTAGCGTCACGGAGAATGTCTTCATCGGAGCTGATTGTTCCCCCGAAGAGATTCAAATCTACATATATCTTTTCAAAGAATTTCGTGACATTTTTGCCTGGTCTTATGAGGAAATGCCAGGCATCAATCTAAGAATAGTTGAACATGAAATTACAACCTATCCTGATGCCAAGCCGGTTCGACAGAAGCTTCATCCAGTTAATTCTAAGAAAGCAGCAGCCATTAAGGTTGAGGTTGAGAAATTGCTAAAAGCTGGGTTTATATATCCTATCCATTTGACCTAATGGGTGTCAAACCCCGTGTCGGTCAATAAAAAACAAGGCACGATTTGTGTATGTACCGACTTCCGTGATTTGAATAAGGAATGTCCCAAAGATAATTTTCCCACACCATTCATCGACCAGATCATTGATGAATGTGCGGGTTACGAATCCTTTTCTTTCATGGACGGTTTTTTGGGATATAACCAAATTCAAATCAAACCCGAAGACCAACACAAAATGGAATTCATCCGCCCGTGGGGTACATTCGCATATCGTAAAATGCCTTTTGGTCTCAAAAATGTTGGAGCCACCTTTCAATGAGCCATGTCATTTGCTTTTCATGACCTCAATCATATAGTCAAGGCTTATCTAGATGATTTAGCATTGCGATCTCGCAAGAGAACGGATCATCCCACACACCTTCAACTTATATTCGAACATTGTCATTACTTTCAGATTCGCTTGAATCCAAACAAGTGCAACTTCTGCATAACGTCAGGACGATTGTTAGGTTTCATAGTATCAACAATAGGGATCATGGTCGATCCTCTCAAGGTTGAGGCAATAATTTAGTCCCCCCCCCACGCATAATCCTTCAACTTCAGAGTCTACAAGGCAAGGCGAACTTTTTATGACGCTTCATCACCAACTATGCCGAAATAACCAAGGGCTTTATGCGCCTACTGAAGAAATACATTCCCTTTTACTGGGACAATGCAGCTCAACGCTCTTTCGACGCATTGAAACATGCCCTCAAAACTGCACCTCTACTCCAGCCACCTAACTATAACAAAGATTTCTTATTATATCTGGCTGCAGCAGAGTCAACCATTGGCATGGTTTTAGTTCAAGAAGATGACTTGTTCTCAGAATACGTGATCTATTACCTGAGTCGAGGCCTCGTAGGACCGGAACTTAATTATTCTCACATCAAAAAACTTGTGTTGACACTGTTCAATAGTTCTGTCATTATGTTCTATTTTGCAAGACCATCGGCATTGTTGTCGTGAATCCATTCTAGTACATGTTGACACGACGGGTAATAGGCGGAAAAATCAGTAGATGGATAGTCATCCTCCAAGATTTTGACTTAGACTTTGTTTCAGCAAAGTCCAAAAAGTCACTGGTCTTTGCAGAACTCATTCTGAGGAGATATGTTTTTGATCACATCTTCATATCCCTGGTATGGAGATATACTTATCTATCTCTAGACTTTTAAGTGCCCCACCACTGCTTCTTGCGATGAGCATCGACGTATATTCCATCAGGCTAAGAATTATCTCATAATCGAAGATACATTGTATCGGAGAGATGTAGACTGCATCCTACGCCGATGTCTCACTCATGAGGAAGCAATTATCATGCTTAACGATTGCCATACTGGAGCTTATGGCGGTCATTTTTTTGGGTTGGCAACAGCCCAAAAGATTCTATGACCAGGTTACTTCTAGCCGACACTTATCAAAGATTGTATCACATCAATCAAGAAGTGTCATCCGTGCCAAATCTTCTCTCGAAAGATGAGGGCGCATCCCGCTCCCATGTTTCCTTTCATCATAGTTGGTCCCTTCACCAAGTGGGGGATTGATTACACTAGTTGCAACCCTCCTTTAGCAAGGGGGCACCACTATATCATCGTAGTTGTAGACTATTTCACAAAGTGGGTCGAAGCTATGCCAACATTTAAATATGATGGAGAGACTGCAACTCTCTTTTTATTCAATCAAATAATAGCAAGGTTCGACATCCTGAGGGAGATTGTCACTAACCATGGTAGTCACTTTCAGAACCAAATGATGACTGAGTTAACATCAAATCTTAGGTTACAGCAAGAACATTCATCACCCTACTACCCCCAAGCCAATGGGCAAGTGGAAGCTATAAACAAAACTCTTAAGACCATTCTACAGCGAACTATCAACTCAGCCAAGTCAAATTGGCATTTGATGTTATACTCGGCATTATGGCCCTACCAAACATCTGTTAAGATTGCAACCAGATTCTCACCTTTTCAACTCATTTACGGGCTGGAGGCAGTCTTGCCCATCGAATGTTAGATCCCGTCTCTAAATTTGGCAGTACAATTATTTCCAAACACTTCTCCACTTGAAGAATGATTAGTATACCTTGAGTAGCATCGTGATGTGGCCCTGGCCAATGAGGCTCACAAACATAAGGTCAAGTGTCAATATGATAGGTCCGTTCATCCTCGGATTTTTTCTGAAGGCGACCTTGTCCTGGTCTACGACCAAGATAAAGACCCCCTATGGGAAGGAAAATTCAAACCCATGTGGTTCAGACCTTTCATCATAAAAGAGGTTTTAAAAAAGGGCGCTTAATGTCTGGTTGATTTTGAAGGGAATGCTTTCGTGGAGCCTAGAAATGGGCTCTACCTCAAGAAGTATTACTCATAGGCAGGTCACTGTGGGTAACTTTTTGTAACATATGTATAGTCTTTGTACTATTACTTTTTAGTTTCTTTTAATATTATGGACATGTCGTTGATACTATCTTTCGTCATTGTGACAGATGTCAAGTGATTCTTAGGTGTTCGTTGGGTATGCAGATGGTGCTAGTCGACACACTCAGAGGCTTGCCTCCACATCTTGGGTAATATTTACACCTCAAGGCCAGTTATTATCTTTCGGAGGGATATTCTTAGGTGATACCACAAATAATGTTGTCGAGTATAGTGCAGGTATCGAGTTACTTTGTGACGCTTTGTCATTGGGTATCTCTCATCTCCGGATCTATCTCGACGCTCAACTGGTTGTGTCTCAGTTAAATAGAGTGTATCGGGTTCATGATCCAAATTTACATCGATGATTCCTTAGGGTACGTCTCTTAGAACTAAACTTTGATTATATTACATATTTTCATGTTCCTAGGAGGTTAAATCAAGTTACAGATACTCTAGCTAATCAAATTTTAGATTGGCATCTTGCACACATATGAAAGAACATTGACGTAAGCATGTAAATACAATTTTTTCACAGATGATCCATAAGACACAAAAGACCAAAAATCCATATTTAATATCATAAAGTAACCAGAGTACATAGACGAACACAAGCGTCTCAAAAAATAGGACCAATAATGAGTCACAGGGCTTATGCCCTCAAAAAATATATACAAGTAGTGCTTATGGCACGTCAAAACATCTAGCTAAAGTCAGGGCCTGTGGGCTCTGTTATATTGGTCCACAGCATTGGCTAAACACCGAAACAACTAGACCCACGTCCATGGTGCCCCCACCACATGAGGCTGCATAGATGGTGGCAGGTCCTCAATCTCTGCCATCGGGACCGTGCGAGTGAGTGCAGTAAAGTTATGCTCAACCGGTCTCAATACCCTCTCAACCTCCCTAGATGGAATATCTCCTACTACTGTTGGTCCCCCAGTGGCAGTAGGTGCAGCCCCTAGCCGAGGACGATGACTGTTCCTCGCATAGTCAGCGGGTCGCACTGGTCCCACGTCTTCACACAATGAACACATATCCATCAAATACTCTGGCATAAAAAAAAAATGATATATATAACAAAACAACATAAAAATTACATATACAACAAAAAAAACTACAAAGGTGGATACTTACCCATCTCCCCTCGCACCTCACCAAGAGGTACTGGTATCTCCGAGTCTCTCGAAAAATAAATCCCGGCATAGGGGTAGTCCTCTATAACCAGGATCTATCATGACAGCCATGAAAAAAATTCATCATCGAAGGAATCATTAGTCCTTCCACCACCCTGTCGCAGCAGTAGTACTACCCATCTACACACAACATGAAGAGAGGCCTGGTGTCCTCATACCACTACTCAAGGACTAAAACTTGAAACTCTCTCAAAAAAGAACGAACACAGAATGGTCTCGAACCTGAAGTTCCTATGTGTCTGCAAATGGAAATCTGTCAACTGCCTCTTCATGCACTCAAGCAAGGTGCTACTCCAATCAAAAACTTGTGCATTTAAGAACTGGACTGCACAGTTCATCTGTGCGTGGGATGCCTGATGTAGAGTCGTAGAACTAGTAATACACCCAATAATAAATACTATCGCCTGTAGTGATAGGTTAGTGATCTTCCTTATAGGCACTTGCATGCTCACGCAGTCCATATCAGCTATACAGTATAGACCTATCAATTCCGCTATGTTATGCGGCCCCGCAAGAAAAGTACGAAAATTGACTAGTTCCCCTCTCCTAGAGAGGTAGTCAAAAAGTAAATGTCCTCGACCATGGGCACCAGGGACTACCCCTCTAACATGAATGCCTCTGCATCCGGATGTCAGTAGTCAACCAAGGCATTCAATAGCCTAGTTTGTGCCCACATGAAAGGACATAGAAAAAACTTTAGTAACCCACACTGCATCAATGTAGCCATAGCATTGGGTTCTTCCCCGACCAACTCATTCACCTCTTCGTGCTCTCTTTCTCTCCAATGGACATACATCTTACAAAACAAAAAGGTTCAAGAGAGTTAAACCCTTTCTTTTTGTGGATTTAGCATTCAATAAGGGGGCCCACGCGTGTTGTATTGGCGACAGTCGCATGTACACACAGACAGAGTTTACTTTTCCCAAATGTACACGCGGCCTGTCCTGAGATAGCCCACGTGGACCTAGGGCCGACCTTTTAAAGGACGACACCCCCCTAAAAAATGAAACCCAATGCATAAATAAAGACATAAAATGCAAGATAAGGAAGTTTGTACTTACTTGGTCCAGACAAAAGTTTGTTTCGTCCACTGTAGCTCCCGGAATCAGTACTTTAATCAAAGGGGGTCTTTTGGCTCCAAAGTCAATTTCCAAATCAACAATGGTGATAATGAGCTATCAGCCTCTATTTATAGACTTTTTGGCCTCTTTTTGTCATTTTTTTGGCCTCCCTTATCTTTTTCTTTATACCGAAAGCCATTTAGTGTGATTTAGGAGTTGCATAGGAGGGATTTGATCGGGTATTGGGACCATTTTTTTTGAGTTTTGAGTATTTTTTGACGGTCCGTGGAAATATTTTTCGACGATCAACTTGAACATATAGGTTAGGTTTCTACCCTGATTTTTGTATCTCGTTGTCTTTTTCCTTTACCATAGGATCGATCCCATCAGGTTGTGACATGGAACCATCATCTCTGCTTTAGAAGTGTCATAACTTGGTGGTAGAGCTTACTGGGACATGAATGCCCTAGGTAGATCCTCGTTGCATTATGGTATTCATGCTACCCCTAAAAACACTGTAGGCTCGGGAGTCCTTGAAGTTTTTCCTAAATACGAGTTTGAGCCTCATTTGCATGATTCTTCTTCACTCTTGACCTCACCCTCAGGACTCCCAAAAAATAACGGGTCTTATTTTAAGCCCTTTTCAGAACCTCTAAAATATGAAAATATTGTTGAGCGATCTTGTGGCCTTTCAGGCTTGTTAAACTAAAATTTGAAGTCACGTCTATTCGATGGTATTTTACCCGTTTTTCGGTCCGGACAGTCAACTGTATGAACAAAGGTATACTCTATGGAACTTCAGCTCTGTAGAAGAATACTCTCAGGTATCATTTTATCCCTTTTTCAGTCCTGAGGGACTAAACTTACGAAGAAGGAACCCCCACAGAGTCCATAGTTAAGATCTTTTCAGACTCCCTAAAATTGAAAAGATCGTCGAGTGACCTTATTCTTTCACACTCATTAAACTAGTCCAGAAGAACATTCTTGACGGAGTCCATAGTTAAGATTTTTTCAGACTCCTTAAAAATGAAAAAATGGTCGAGTGACCTTGTCCTTGTCATACTCGTTAAAATGGTTTTGAATAGACGTCTTGTCGGTGCTAGTTTACCCCTTTTTCAAACTGACTAGACTATCTTCAAAAAAGGTACCCCAATGGAGTCTCCTTTTATGTTTTATCAGACTCTCTAAATATGAAAAACCACCGAGCTTTCCTTCTCTGGGCTTGTTAAACTTACATTGAAGGACGTTACCATTGTGTGTTTTATTAAACCACATTTGCATTCCTTATACACCAGCCTTGTAACAGTTTGCTTCTGCGTCTTAACACCTTTGGCCCCTGGAGGATTTTTCATGAGTATCATTCTACTAGAACATCAGTCTTGTCCTTGTGCCTTGAACTTGTATGTTTGCAACACTCGTTCCTCCATTGTAACGTAACATTCATTTATTCTTTTTCTCACAATTATTGAAAAAAGACAAAAAAAAAATCAAATATACCCCAAAAAGAGGAAGGGAAAAATGTTTTCTTTATTGGTAGCATAATGAGTCTCCCTTGGATAAAGCACATTTGTTTGTTTGTTCATCAAACTATGGGATGTAGTACGACCTTAAGATGTTGTTCTCACTATATAGAGTTGTGTCCTCCACCGTTTGGTTATCCTTCCAAACATACTGAGAGTTTGTATTGCCTCCTGCTTCGTAGACTTATGATTAATGTCATGCTGCTTGAGTCTCATCATTTGTCAATCTATTGTCCAAGGGAATTTTGTCACCAAGCCTGAGTCAGCCCCTCTGCAATTTGTCTCTTTCCCTCATACCCGGCCATCCTGAATGTTCAATCAAGTCCTTTTTTGAAATCAATGAAGACTTCAGTCTGATCATCAAGATTATCTAGTCCATGACCGACAAGCCATCAAAGACCTCTGGGAAGTGCAGTCATACACTCATATTACACTCCTACCCGAGTTTTGAATATTTTGAAGTTGTTTCTCGAGCTCTGAAGATCTCATCTCCAGCCATCAAGCCATACCAGTTTCTAGAAGATGGATACTCTATATGTAAATCTTTTCGATTTTGAGATGTAGCTCCACTATGTATTGTTCACGGCTACTCTTTATATAATTATATGACATGGATCTACAATGTATTTGATTGGTAGCCATGATTCTATTTTATCCTGAGCATGGGTATGCCTGCCTCGGTGAGACATTTTTATTTTGCAGATGGCGCCTCCCTGTTCCTGATTCTTGGACTCAATTGTTTGGCACATCAGTAAAGATTGGTAATGTATTTTGGCCATCAGATGCTCTTCTAACCTCACATATTAGGGGGCATCTGTTATAACCCTAAATTGCACCATACATTCTTACCTGGCATCAAGCCATCTCAGATCCCTTCTTTGCCAAAGCACTGTTGAAAAACTCTTTAAAATTCCTCTTTTATAAAGGCCCATGCACCCTACTCCATTACTGCACGCATGTACACGCTAGTTGACCTCAAAAAACCCGCGTGGACCAACAAAAGCACAAAAAAAGGAAAGTTTTCAACAGAACACACAGCTCTGGGTGAGTTAACTGAAACTCCTGGCCATGCATGGCCGAGGGTTCATCCAAATACCTAGCTTCTTCTAAACTATAAAAGAAGGGCTAGGGGTCCCATTCGGAAGGAGTAAAAAGATAGCAAAGAAACTCTGCCCATTTTCATATTCCCATTGTCCCAACCCTTTAGCCATCCTTATGCCAGAAGAGAGACAAAGAAAAGAAGTTGGAGGACAGCTGAAGAGGAGCCCAGGATCAGGTTCGTGGAGCGGTGCCCGGTCTCAACTTTTTATAAGTTGACTCATTCAAAGTAATAAAGAAAATGCTTTTCCCGTCCCAATTCATGAGTTATTTATAATTTGTTAAGTACATGTTTGAATTTCTAACCTATTAGTCTATAGGTAAGATAGATGTGTAGTTGTTGCTTGTCTTGTATGCAGGTCAACGTTGGAAAGGAGAACTGCGAACAAGTGATCAAGTGAGACAAGGGATCGACATCAAACACCTGGAACGAGGTAGGTTGATCTAGCCATGTTTTACTGAAAAGAAATAGGATTTAAGTCTGGGGACGAAGGTAGAAAGTAGATTTTCTCTTGGTCATATTTGCATGCAGAGCATAACCCTATTTGCTAGTCCATAAGGAGATTTCCCTCACAACAGTGAGGGAAGCTACAACTCCCCTATTCTATGGCTACAACCATAAGGAGGATATAACCCCCTATATTCTTCGGCTACAACTAGAAGTTGGCTACAACCACCTGTCCTTTCCCCATCCAACCGCCCTGAAGTAGAAGTAGAATGATGGAAACACTGTCCCACTATTACTGTGAGATATACCATTGTAAACATGTACCAATAAACCTGAACCATGCATCAACCATGCATCAACCTGTACCTCAACCTGTAATCAACCTGTACCATAAACAAGTGCATCAACCAGTACCATAAACAAGTGCATCAACCATGCACCAACTTGTACCAAACAACCTGTAATCAATCTGTACCATAAACAAGTGCATCCAACCATGTACCAAGTATGTACCAATCATGTGCAACTACTCATCAACTATGACTCATAAAATTGTACCAACATCATCAACTATACAACTCATGTATGTGCCAACTCATCAACTACTTGTCTCAACCATGTACCCAACATGTACCTTAACCAAAAGACCTCATCAATTTCATCATCCAAAAATGATTTGTAACTTTGTAATAGACTTTGTGTATATGATCACATACCTGGAAACCTTCCTTAACTTTCACAACAAGAGACTAGCATTTTCATCAACCTTTTCTTTAGTCTCACATGACTAGTTTGGGATTAGTCAACAACCCTAACTTGAAATAATCATAACTATGTACCTGTAATGAATAGATATATGAAAATAGTAAACAATTTTCTTCAGCTTGTTTAATACAATTCCTCCAGGTGTCACTAATTGGAACCTCTCAGAAAAGGATTTATAGCAAAAATGGCATACCTTGCTTAATTCTGTCTTATTCTAGAGAGAGACCTTGTAGAGCATGCCCCGCATAGAATAATTGTTGAATGGATTTGAAAATGTTACAAAAAATACTAAAGCCATTACTCTAACCAAAAAAAATTGTCTTACTTAATTTGGATTTGTTATGAATAATTTATGACGTTTTTACCCAAAACACATGTTTTAGACTAGTTTCAGGATTAGCCACAAACCCTATTTTCCATGGAGTGTAACTCCAAAAATACAATGACCCACAAGCGGAAATTGTTACCATAGATACGTGGATATGTTTTCTCAATGGCCTATCCATTTCACGATTTGAATCATTCTAGAAAAAACATTATTGCGAAAATGGTGAGAGGAACTGTAAATAACGTACCTTAGAAAGCATCATCAAAATCATTTATCCTCCCTTGAATTCCAACCTTGTTTTCTTCACCTTCCATCTAAAATTCAGCTTATATATCCTTTGGTTACCTTAGTAACCTATATATATTCAATATTCTCAAGTGTGCTTTAAAATGAGAGAGTTGTGCCTCTTATTTATACTCTCCAAATATCTTCTTTGGAAGCATCGTCTAAGTCACTTAACCCATTTCTAGGTCACTTGACCTATTTCTAGGTCATTTAACCCATTTATAGGTCACTTAACCTATTTTCCTCATTTTTAGAGTTAACCACTTTCCACAATTAGAAAGTTCTCCATTACTTTATCATTTAAATATTCCTCCTTGAATTTTTCACCTTACTTTATCATTTAAATAATCTTCTTTGATTTTATCACTTCACTTTATTATTTAAATAATCCTTCTTAACTTTTTCACTTTACTTTATCATTTAAATAATAATTTCTTCTTTGCAAGCTCTTTGACTTCTTTGAACTTTTGGGGCTTCAATCCAACATATGAGGGTCCTCCAACTTCGTAAGGCCATAACTCTCAAACCGTGAGCATTTATGTGACGTTCCACATACCACCAAAAATAGAATGACATGTACTATCCATATAGAATAGTATTACCTTCAAATATATTAAAACTCATACCATTATACATGAAACAACCTTGGTTCCATTACCCAAACCTTTGTGCTACCAGACTTTCTTCAAGGATTGACATCAATGCCTACCAACCTTAATCAACAATATCCCCCTTTGGCATTGATGGAAATACTCTGATGCAATACTGAAATCATTTCATGCAATAATGAAGTCATATCACTCATGCTCCCCCTGGAACCATGCCTCTGTCTTCTACATATTTGTGACCATTTCTCCCTCTAGAATCATGCCTTTATCCTCTGCATATGATAAATATCTCCCCTTTTGTCATCAATGGAAAAGGTATATTTCCATCCGGGGATTCTCCCCCTAACTGAAATGTACTCTTTATAGTGCTTCCTTGTGTACATCTAAGACATATAAGATAAGAATTCAAAAGAATTCATTTTGGAGTAGAAATAACTCTGAGTCTTTGGTGAAGATACTAAAAGGCTTCTCGTGGAAGTGGTTTTGTAAAGATGTCTGGCACTTGTTCTTTTGTGCCCACATACTCAACTCTGATGTTCTTTTCTGCAACATGTTCCCGTAGAAAGTGATACTTGATTGGAATGTGCTTTGTCTTGGAGTGCATCACCGGGTTCTTTGAGATACTGATGGCACTTGTATTATCACAATAGATTGGAATGGGCTCATCATACTCAACCTGGATATCTGTCAGAGTTTGTTTCATCCAAAGAACCTGTGTACAACATGATGTTGTTGCAATATACTCTACCTCGGCTATAGATAGAGATATTGATGATTGTTTCTTACTTAGCCATGATAGTAAACACTCACCCAAGTAGAACGCTTCTCCACTGGTGCTTCATTGGTCATCAATACAATCTTCCCAATCTACATCTATGTAGGCAATAAGAGATAAACCCTTTTTTTTTGGATACCATAATCCAAACTCTTATGTTCCTTTGAGATATCTGAAAATCCTCTTCACTGATAACACATGTGATTCCTTTGATGCTTCTTGAAATTGTGCCACCTATCAAATTGGATGCATTACATCTGGTCTAGATGTTGTCACATATAGTAGGCTACCAATAATTGACCTATATTTCATATGATATGTAAACTTTGAATCATCACCTTTGCTTAAATTGCAACTGGTTTGCATGGGAGTGATAACTGGTTTGCAATCTTCCATTGTGAACCTCTTTAGCATTTCTCTTATATACTTGGTTTGAGAATTAAAAATTCCTTGGTTGCTTTGACGTATCTGAAGTCCTGGAAAGAAGGATAGTTCTCCAAGTAATGACATTTCAAATTCATTATGCATATCCTTTGCAAATTTTTGGCTTAACCTGTCATCATCACTACCAAAAATAATATCATCAACATAAACTTCAATTAATAAAATACTATATTGACTTACCTTGATGTAGAGGTTGTTGTCTGCACTTCCTTTTCTGAACCCTTCCTGTTGTAGATATTTATCCAGTCTAGAGTACCATGCTCTAGGAGCCTGTTTTAGACCATGCAAGGCATTCTTTAACTTACAAACATAATATGGGTTCTCTTACAACTGAAATCCTTCTCGTTGTTCAATGTAGACTTCATCTTCAAGTTCCCCATTCAAAAAAGATGATTTTACGTCCATATGATACACTTTAATATTTTTGGAGCATGCATAAGCTAAAAGCAATTAGATTTCTTCCATTCTGGCAACTGGGGAAAATGCCTCTTCAAAGTTGATTCCTTCAACCTGTGCATATCCTTTACATATAAATATAGCTTTGTTCCTTGTAACATGTCCATCTTCATTCAATTTATTCTTGTATACCCACTTTGTGCAGATCACATTCTTATCCTTTGGTCTTGGAACCAATTCTCAAGTGTCATTTTTCTTTATTTGACTCAATTCTTCATCCATTGCCTTGTTCCAAAATTCATCCTTGTTGGACTTTTCAAAATAGGTTGCTTCAATCCTATATGTGAGTGCTAGGTGTGTTTTTTCTGGTGAATGACTTCTTCTTCTAGTCTCAACTCCTACGTCTTTATTTTTGATAATCTGATCTAAAGGATGATTCTTCTGTACTCGTATGCTAGGTGTTTTTGGAGTTACTTGTTGAACTTGCTCTTCCATTTCTGTCAGATCCTCTTTGTCTTCCCCTTCTTTTTCATCTTTTGTTTCTTCTTTGTAAAGTTGTTCCATTGATTCATTTTCTTCTTCCTTTAATTTTTTTCTACCTATTTCATTAATTGTTACGTTGATTCTTTCCACCACTTTGTTCAATCTCAGGTTGTAACACTTGTATTCTTTTCTTGTAATTTGGTAACCAACAAGCACTCCTTTGTCCACATGAGAGTCAAACTTTCCCATTCTGCCATCTTCTATTTTGATATAGCATTTGCTTCCAAAAAATCTGAAGTGCTTTACATTTGTTGGTCTTCCTTGCCATAGCTCATAAGGATTTTTGTCAGTGTTGTTTCTGAGCATTACTCTGTTTTTAATGTGAATTGTTGTATGCACTTCCTGTGTCCAAAAAATATCTATCGATTTTGAATCCATTAGCATTGTTCGAGCCATTTCCTATATTGTTCTGTTCTTTCTTTCAACAACTCCATTCTATTGAGATGTCCTAGCAATGAAGAATTTCATTTTTATTCCATGACTGCTACAATAGTCCATAAATTCCTTTGAAGTGAAATCTCCTCTATTATCATATCTCAAACATTTGATTTTTGAATCCATTTCATTTTCAACAATTTCCTTGTAGATATTGAAGTTTTCAAAATCTTTTGACTTATTCTTGAGAAAGAAAACTATGGTCATTCTTGTATAATCATCAACTAATAACATAAAGTATTTCTCACCTTTTAATCCCTTTGTTGTAGTTGGTCCAACTAGATCGGTATGCACAATTTTCATTGGTCTTGTCGTTGAATATTCCTTTGATTTGAACCTCGTCTTTGTTTTCTTTCCTTGTTGACAATGATTGCATAAAGTGTTGATTGGTTTCATTATCTGGGGCAATTCTTTGACTGCTTCTCTTTTGCTAACTTTGACAAGGTTATCAAAATGTCTGTGACCCATTCTTTTGTGCCACACCCAAGTTTCATCTTCCTTTCTTAGACAACACTTTTCATTTCCAATTTCACTTAACACATATAGGTTGCTTGAAGTTCTCGTAGATGTAGAAATCAATTTTCATGAACCTTCTTTTCTTATCTCACACTTTTGTGAATCAAAAGTAACTTTATGACCTTGGTCACACATTTGACTCACCCTTAGAAGATTATGTTTCGTATCTTCTACTAGTAGAACATTTTCTTCCTTTCTGTTCTTGTTCCCAATTCTCACTGTGCCTTTTCCAATGATTTTGGCTGAATCATCATTTTTGAAGGAGACTGATCCATCTCTTTCCTTTCGTAAGGTGATAAACTTGTCTCTATCACCTTTCATGTGTTTTGAACACCCACTGTCAACATACCAACCACGTTTCATCTTCTTATCTTGTAGAGCGAGTGTGCATTCTTCATTGCTATACGGATCTTACTTTCTTATCCATGTCCTTTTCTGAGGTTCATGTCTGTGACTATTGTTATTCTTTTGTGGTCCTCTAAGAGGGGTTTTCATTCTGCAATGTTTGCCCATGTGTCCAAAATTGTTACATTTGTAACATTCCACTTCAGTGATCAAATATTCAAACATGTTGTAACTTCTTCTCTATGTTTCACTAGGACTTCATAGATAACCCCTTTGTGTATGACTTTCAAAGTTGTTTTTGTTCCTATTGTTAGCTTTGTAAATCACACCTTTATGTCCAAAATTATTACATGAATAACATAAGCCAAAAAATATAGTTTGATACTTGGGAGTTGAAGATCTTCTGAAAGGAGGTACTCTTATGAATTCTTCTTCTTACTAAGGCCTATATATCAATTGTTGATTCTGAAATATGAATCTTCTCGGTGGAGGACTGTCCCTATAATCTTCCTTGTAGATATTCCTATTCCCCTTGATTTTTTCTGCAAATCTTTTTGGATATGTTTATTGCTCTGTTGTTTTGGATCTTGATCTTTTTTCTGTCTTATTGTATCCAAGTCAAGACTTGTCATGATAAGATTTTTGACTGTTGATAATGTCATCCAAAACTTTTGAGTTGTTCTGCATATTTTTCTTTTGAGGATCCTTTCTTAATGTGACAATCTATGCTTCCAAATTTCCAATGATCTTGTCTTTTTCTTCTACTTGTTCTTTGAGTGTTCTTCAATTATTTTATATTCTTCTATTTGAACCTTAAAATTTGTGATCATTTGTTCTATTTCTTGAGTGTCTTCTTTCTTGTCTAGTTTTGCTTGTAGTTTCTTGTTTTTATTCTTTTTTCTTCTGATAACTTCTATGGCACACATTAATTCCTCTTGGTATTCAACTTCTGCCTCTTCAATTTCTTCTTCGAATTCTTCATATTCTTCATATTCTTCTTTAGAGTCTTCTTTATCAAAGTCTTTTATTTCCATGAATATAACTATTTCTGTCTCACTGTCACTGACTTCATCTTCATCTGATGATGAGATGACTTCTTTGGTACATAATCTTTTCTTAAAAGAATTATTTGTGGTTCTTTTTCCTTTATATGTTTGTTTGCCTTTTGAGTAACCTTCATCATTTCTTTTTTTCTTATAAGGAAATTTGTTAGCAAAATGATCAATACCATCACAATTAAAACAAATTAAAGGAAGCTTACCTCTATACCTACCATCGGTTCCCTTTTTTAGTCTTTTGACAAATTTGGCCACTTCTTCATCATCATTTAAGACGTCACTGTTGTTGCTATGTTCTTCTTTTTGTCTTCCCTTTTTCTTTGACTATTTGGATGCTTTGAAGGTTGTTTCTTTTATATATGGATTTTCTTGTTTAGTTCTCATTTCATATGCTATGAAGATTCCATGTAATTCGTCTATGCTTATTGAGTTTAGAGATGATCTTTCTTCTAGTGTTGATATCTTAGGGTCAAATCTCATAGGAATAGATCTTAGTACTTTTTGAACAATTACAGATTCTTTGATTTCTTCTCCCAATCCTATGAATGCATTTACTATTTCATCAACTCGTAAAAAGTAAGATGCAATATTTTCATCTTCCTTCATCTTAAGTTGTTCAAACTGACCTTTGTAAGTTTGAAGCTTTGCTCCTTTGACTTTTGATTTTCCTTCATAAATATTTTGAATTTTGTCCCAAATCTCTTTAGTGGATTTACAATGTGCAACTTTGGTGAATATCATTTCAATAAGACCATTTGGAAGTGCATTTTTGGCTTTGGAATTATTCTGACCAAGTTTCACTGCTTTGTCATTTTTTGGTGGAACTGTTGGTGTTGTGTATTCATCTGCAATTGATTGCCAAATTTCAAATCCATGTGCCTGTATATATTTTTTCATCCTTATGCTCCAAAATGCATACTTTTGTCCATTAAAATGTGGTATTCCATTTTTATACAAGTTCTTTCTCTCCATGATATACCTTTCAAGGGTTAAACTGATTTCTGGAGGAACCTACTCTGAAACCAATTGTTGGATTACTAAGGGGGGGGTGAATCAGTAATAGAGAAATTTAATCCTTTTTAACCATATAATCCAAGTGTTATATCAGTGTAACATTATCATCCAATAACTGCAGAGTAAATAAGAAATGAACAAATGAAAAATCATATGCATACACAGTACACCAATGTTTTACGTGAAAACCCAAAGTGAGAGAAAACCACATAATGATTTTTCTTATATGTCTTGAAGAATTACATTCATTGGAAGCACCAACTTCCTTTTTTTTCTATATGCAACTACAAGGAGGTACCAACCCCCTTGTTTCTTTGGCTACAACCTGAGGGAAGCTCCAAATCCCCTATTCTCTGGCTACAACCAAACGGAGGCTATAACCCCCTATGTTCTCCGGCCACAACCGGAAGGTGGCTACAACCACCTATCCTTTCCCCGTCCAACCTCCCTGAAGTAGAAGTATAATGATGGAACCACTGTCCCACTATCACTGTGAGATATACCACTATAAACTTGTACCAATAAACCTAAACCATGCATCAACCTATACCTCAACATGTAATCAACATGTACCATAAACAAGTGCATCAACCATGCACCAACCTGTACCAAACAACCTGTAAACAATATGTACCATAAAAAAGTGCATTCAACCATGTAATAAGTATGTACCAATCATGTGTCAACTACAAATCAACTATGACTCATCAAAATGTACCAACATCATCAACTATACACCTCATGTATGTGCCAACTCATGAACCACTTGTCTCAACCATGTACCCAACATGTACCTTAACCAAAATCCCTCATCAATTTCATCATCAAAATATGATTTGTAACTCTGTAATAGACCTAGTTTATATGATCACATACCTGCAAACCTTCCTTAACTTTCACAACAAGAGACTAGCATTTTCATCAACCTTTTCTTTAGTCTCACATGACTAGTTTGAGATTACTCAACAACCCTAACTTGAAATAATCATAACTATGTACTTGTAATGAATAAATATCTGAAAATAGTATATAATTTTCTTCATATTGTTTTATGCAATTCCTCCAGGTGTCACTACTTGGAACCTCTCATAAAAGGAGTTATTGCAATAATGGAATACCTTGTTGAATTCTGGCATATTCTAGAGAGTGACCTTGTAGAGCGTGCCCCGCACAAAAATTTTGTTGAATGGATCTAAAAATCTTACACGGAATACTACAACCTATAATATAACCAACACATTTGGTCTTAATTAATTTGGATCTATTATGAAGAATTTATGACGTGTAAATAACATACCTTAGAAAGCATCATCAAAAGAATTTATCCTCCTTTGAATTCCAACCTCCTTTTCTTCACCTTCCCTCTGAAATTAAGCTTAGATATCCTTTGGTTACCTCAGTCACCTATAGATATTCAATATGCTTAAGTGTGATTTAAAATGAGAGAGCCTTCCCTCTTATTTATACTCTCCAAATATCTTCCTTAGAAGCATCTTCTAGGTCGCATAACCCATTTCTAGGTCACTTAACCCATTTATAGGTCACTTAACCTATTTTCCTCATTTTTAGGGTTAACCACTTTCCATAATTAGAAATTTATCCATTAATTTATCATTTAAATATTCCTTTTTGACTTTGTCACCTCACTTTAGCATTTAAATAATCATCTTTGATTTTGTCACTTCACTTTATTATTTAAATAATCCTTCTTGACTTTGTCACTTTACTTTATCATTTAAATAATAATTTCTTCTTTGCAAGATCTTTGACTTCTTTGACCTTTTGGGGCTTCAATCCAACATATGAGGGTCCTCCAACTTCATAAGGCCATAACTCTCAAACCGTGAGGAGTTATGTGGTGTTCCACATACCACCAGAAATGGCATGACAAGTAATATTCATATAGAATATTATTACCTTCAAATATATTAAAACTCATACCATTATACATGAAACAACCTTGGGTCCATTACCCAAACCTTTGTGCTACCGAAATTCGCTACTGAACTTTCTTCAAGGGTTTACATCAATGACAACGAACCTTAATCAACAATATCCCCCTTTGGCATTGATGGTAACACTCTGATTCAATAATGAAATCATTTCATGCAATACTGAAGTCATATCACTCATGCTCCCCCTGGAACCATGCCTCTTTCCTCTACATCTTTGTGACCATTGCTCCCCCTGGAATCATGCCTCTATCCTCTGCATATGATAAATCTCTCCCCCTTTGTCATCAATGGAAAAGGTATCTTTCCATCCGACGCTACTCCCCCTAATTGAATTGTCCTCTTTATGGTGAATCCTAATGTATATCTAATACATATAAGATAAGAATTCAAAATCATTCATTTTGGAGTAGAAATAACTCTGAGTCTCTGGCGAAGATACTCAAAGGCATTCTGTGGAAGTGGTTTTGTAAATATATTTGCCACTTGTTCTTTCATGCCCACATACTCAACTCTGATGTTGTTTTTTGCAACCTGTTACCGTAGAAAGTGATACTTGATTGGAATGTGCTTCATCTTGGAGTGCATCACCAGGTTCTTTGAGATACTTATGGCACTTGTATTATCACAATATATTGGAATGGTCTCATCATACTCAACCTGTATATCTGTCAGAGTTTGTTTCATCCAAAGAACCTATGTATAACATGTTGTTGTTGCAATATACTCTGCCTCAGCTATATATAGAGATACAGATGATTGTTTCTTTCTTAGCCATGATACTAAACACTCACCCAAGTAGAACACTGCTCCACTGGTTCTTCGTTGGTCATCAATACAACCTGCCCAATGTGCATTTGTGTAGGCAGTAAGAGATAGATCCTTTCATGTTGGATACCATAATCCAAAATCTTTTGTTCCTTTGAGATATCTGAAAATCCTCTTCACTGCTAAGACATGTGATTCCTTTGGTGCTGCTTGAAATCATGCCACCTGTCCAACTGCCTACATTACATCTGGTTTGGATGTTGTCACATATAGTAGGCTACCAATCATTGACCTGTATTGCCTCTGATCTGTAGACTTTTAATCATCATATTTTCTTAACTTGCAACTCATTTGCATGGGAGTGATAATTGGTTTGCAATCTTCCATTATGAACCTTTTTAGCATTTCTCTGGTATACTTGGTGTTATAGTAAAATCCCCCTATGGACAGGTGAATTCCCTCTTGGATCTTAGACCCCTATGACTAAGGCAAAAAAATGCTAACTTTGAACATTGAATTTCCTTTAAACCTAGCTAAGCTAATCAATAGAGAAGGAAGAGAAGATATGAGTACATTTTAATGAAATTTTTCCTCGCTCAGTCCAAGTTGAGCCTTGATACCCAAGCCTTTCAACAAGTATTGAAATCCCATAGTCATCCAAGATAAAGCATACTTCCTATTCTACCATGATTAGTTAAAAGCTAGATCAATCCAAAAGAGACAAGTTCATGCAAATGTACACAATCTTGAAGGAAACAGGCCAAGCACATGTATTAATGAGAACAAAATAAGGTGCTTACAAAGTGTAGATGTAGATGTAGCAACCTCACCAAGATCTCCTTGTCCAACCCCTTGCTCGAATGATCTACAATCAAAATGACAATACTTTTCACTGATTATTCTCCCTTTTTTCACCAAGATAATGCCTCCTTATATAGGCTTTGAGAGGTCTAACCATCTTAAATATTCTTGGGATAAGTTGAGGATATTTCTCCATCAATTATGGAACTCCCCTTAGATCCATCCTTGGTCATATATTTTATCCAAATTGACTCAGATAATTCTCAACTGGATTAAGAGATAAGGGGGATTTGTCCCTTGATTTTCTCAATAGCTTGGCACTCCGTCAAAATGAGCCATAGAGTGTTGCAATGATCCCTATTAAGAGGCCAAGGGGCGCTAGTTCTCCATGAAAGTGGAAAGGGGAGTGTTGATCTCCAAAAATTCTTTTTTGATGGTATTTCCTCATGGAAAAAAATTTTACTCTTCGCCAAATGATATATTCCTTCTTTTAACCAATCTTAGAGGGTATCTCAAGTGTCTTTATGATGTCATTCATGATGCAACACTACTGGGGAGACAATATGATTTTTGTGAAACTTACGACAAAAGTGTGACACTTGTGACAATGATAGTGAGACATCATCAAAGTGAGTAATTTTGATGTGTAACAGATTTCCCCCCAAAGTGTGAAGTCAGAAGAGGAAAACTGATGACTGAAGTAATTTTTATGATTTTTTGAAGCAAGGATATAGACTCGGAGAACCTTATAGAATATGCATACAACCATTAGACAAATGTTAATACATGTTTCAAACCCAAGGTAGGCATACCTATGATTGAGTGATAAAATATTTTCAAGGTATGGCCTCCATAAAATACACTACGGATCCATAATCATATTGACTTAAAAGGTATAGCCACCAAAGATACAATGTGGATCTATAATCCCATGACATGAATTGATCGTAGCCATGAAAAATACACAGTGGATATACAAAATGAAAAAACATAGCCACAGACCAATACAAAGTGGATTTATGTGACAATATATATATCATTATTCTAAAAAAGAAACTTCGTTGCAACCTGGGTAAAGTAGATAACAGAGTGAACACTCAACCCAGGTTCTTCTTAACGATCCTGATGTGGTACGAATTTAACCATGTGAATAGATGTCCTTATGTCGAACATGGTAGATACCACTTGATTACCACTCAATGAGGTAAACCATTAACAAGTGCGAGGGAAAACACCATTGATGTCAATGACTCCCAAGGTACCCTAGTACAATCCAACGAATGTGAATAAATGAGTTGATGTGAAACATTCATGGAATCGTATGATCAGGTTTCAATGATGTAAACCCACTATCGAAAGCGAGGAGACCTTCCATTGAGGTATGCAGGTCCCAAGGTACTAAATGGTTTCTAAGTCTAATTCCAGGATAATGTGTTGAATTCGACGGGAATAGACTCATTGAAGGAGGTTCTTGATGTATCTGCCATCAATGAAACAAAACTGTCATAGAGATATAGGTTGTTGGATCAAATGAGAATGGACTGACATAGGTATTGAAACAAGAAATTTATGATGGTTGATCTTTGAAGTGGATACCTCCCTTGAACACTGGGGCACAAATGATAGAAACATGACATAGACCAAAACAAGATGTAGTGGATACTCTGAATTTCTTCAAGTGACCCAAAGGAGTAAATAAACTCAGAGGATTGGTTCAGTGTAGAGGTTTAGTGGGTTAAAATGTAGGAAAATATAATGTGTCGTGTTCTAGTAGCAGTTTTCACTGAGGTTCCATAAGCCTAGAAAGCAGAGAAAATTTGTAGATGCCAATATGTCTTGCTTTCCCTTACCATATGTTGAATCATGGTTTTAAGGACTTTGTTGATAGCTTCAACTTGTCTATTTGCTTGAGGATAGTAAGGGGATGAGTTCTCATGGTGAAAACCCAACTTGGCATGTAACTCACTCATCATCTGATTTTGAAAGTGTGAACCATGATTAGTGAGAATGGCTTGTGGAACACAAAAGCAAGTGATGATGCGGTTGAAAATTAAAAGAGTTGTAGTACAACCATCATTCAGAAAGGTAGGCATAGCCTCATCCCATTTTGTGAAGTAATCGATGACAATGATGATATGACCGTGCCCCCTGGCTGAGGTGGGCTTACACTGCATGAAATCAATGCCCCATTTTGCAAAGGGGCCAATGGCAACAACGAGATGCAGTGGAGCGGGGTGGGTGAATTCATTTTTATGAAAAACTTGGCAGGATGGGAATTTTTCGACAGCCTCAATACAATCTTTGAAGATAGAGGGCCAAAAGTAACTGGCATGTAAAATTTTATGAGTTGTATCCATCCTAGAAAGGTGACCGCCACATGCTCCAAGGTGGCAGTCATTAAGAACACATTCAACCTCTTCATGAGTCAAACAATGTCATAGGATAGTGTCGATACCACAATGATATACAGTGTCACTGATGATAAGGTAGCATCAAGAATGGTGACGAATACAAAAACATTATTCATGAGAGATATCGCACTGAAAATGTTGGGTTTGAAGATATATGAGGATATCTCCATACCAAGGATTGGACATGCTGATGAGGAACAGAGTCTCATCGAGGAGAGAATATTTAGGCTCAGTATCTTCATCAGCATGGGGAAGGTCGTAGATAAGTTTTTCAAACACCAAGGATATTTTGGCTTTGGACTTAGCAAACTCAAGATTGAATTCCTGAAGGATGACAATCCATTTGGAGTATTTTCCCCCCAAGGACTTGATGTGTCAAAATATGATACATGGGGTTAGAGTATGCGATAACCATGGTAGCGTGTAACAAGATGTAATGGTGAAATCTCTGGACAACTATGACGGCTTCCAGAGCCAACTTTTCAACATGTGAATATCAGAGCTCGAGACCAGATAGAATTTTTCTCAGATAGTATATCACATGTTCTTCATCGTTAGGGTCCTCTTGATCTAACACCATAGCGATAGTGGAAGTAGAGGCTGCTAAGTAAAGGATATAGTCCTGTGCATAATTCAAAGGATGCAACAGAGGCGTGTTGGTCAATGCATGCTTAAGAGCATCAAAATATCATTGAGCAGTTTCATCCCAGATGAAAGGAGTGTATTTCTGCAACAATCGCATAAATCCTTTGGTAATCTCAATGTAGTTACATACAAAACAAAAAAAAAAGTTTTCTTTCCCCTGCAAAATTTGTAGTTGGGTCAAGTTATTAGGTCGATGAAGGGTGTGGGGTAATTGTCCTTTGGAAAAGCCTTATTAATATCCCTATAATCAACATAGACACAAATGGTCCCCCATTTCTTAGTAACCAAAACAATGTTAGAAACCCATTCTGTCAAGGGGATAAGATAGATGAAGCCAAATTTCAATAGTTTTTCAACTTCTACCTTAATGGTCGTGGTTTTCTTGGGATGAACCAGGTGGAGTTTTTGGCGAACAGGTTTAACACCTGGGTAAGTCTTAATTTCATGCATAATGATCAAAGGATCGATCCCTAGCATTTCCTTGTAGCTCCAAGCAAAGACATCAGAGAATTATTTAAATAAAGCGGTGTAAGAGACCACTTCCTCGGGTGAACAGTTAGCACCAAGATTAATATTTTCCATGACACCTTCTTTGATCGAAATATCAATAACAACCGTAGAAGAGATGTTTCCTAAATTCTCCTCATAAATTGTATCATGGGTAAGTATAGGAGATTGTGGATAATCAACAATATCGGGGGGGGGATATAGAAAGTATATCTCCCTAAATTTATTCTAGAAGTGGAAGAAAAGAGGATCGATGATGGTTTTCATCCCAAGGTACTTCGTCAATGCTAAGAATTTCTATAATGGATTCATCTGAAGGCAAAATCTGGGAAATATAGTCAAAAGCAGAAGACAAGGAATTTAACCAAGATGGCATTGAATAGGTGTTGGATGCCAATAGATGTTGGTCATTTTTGGAGGGAGAGTTGGATTGAATAGTGACATTTGAAGCCTTGGTCGGAATAAGTGGCATAGCATCACCTAGTGCATCAAACTCTAAAGGACTAGGTACAATCCAAGGATCAAATGATTCTAAAGACTGATAGGCCATAGTCGAAACCATATTGATTTTGGCAATCTGTTGTGTGGTAGGAGGAAGTGGTGTAGGGAAGGTACCCATAAGAGTAGAGTCTTTCAATAGACCTACACCAACACTTTCATACATGATATTGTGATCTCCCAGGAAAGGAATATTGTTGGTAGCGGGAGTGTGAGCGTCAGGTGTACAGTAATCTAACTGGTCGATAGTGACAATTTTACCTTAATGAGGGAATTGTACACATCGAAACACCGAGGAAGCAATGAAATTCATGGCATAAAACCATCTTCTTCCAAGTAAAAGGTTGTAATCAAGAGGAGCATCGACTACCATGACTTCAATAGAAATGGTTTTTCCACCCAACTGAACAACTAGGGACTATAAGATCCCATGAGGATGGAAACCTTGCTCATCGAAGGCTTGTAACATCATAGGGGATTGGTTAAGTGCAGGTGATTTTAAGCCTTTCCAACAAGCTAACGACATGACACAAGTAGGTGTTGGACA
>JZKD02S1872954.1:370318-383385 GCA_000966675.3 Picea glauca
TGACATCAACCAATGACATCAATCAAACCAAACCATTTACATCAATGACATATGATCCAACAATCTCCCAAGTAATCAAACCATTGGCATCAATGACAACATGATCCAACATGAATTAATAGAAATATTTGATTCAAATTCATGGTTTGTGTTGTTCTCTGTGTATTGGTGCTGAATGATAGGCTCATGAATGTTTGATTCCTGTTATACATTTGCTTTTATATGCTGTGTATATGATTTCATGTATGAATTGAAGTCTGAGAGGGAGATGGAATGAGTTTCAATTGTTTCTCTATTTGAGCCAGAGAATTCCTGCAAGGAGTGCAGTTGAAGTGTCCGCAAGGAGTGCGTTGACAGAGGGTTCAGATAGAGATAGTTTTTGTTCTCATTCATCCAGAAGTGTTGTTGGGCACAGGAGTCGTGCAAGGAGTGTGCAGGCCGTGTAAAAGTCTCAGGGTTGCGAACCTTAGTGAAGCATTTGACAAACTGTTGTTGCAGGTGTGCACAGAGTCAAGTGACTTCAACACTTCGACGTTGTTGAAGGTTTTCCGCAAGGAGTGCATGCAAGAGTTTTCTTGAAGGACTTGAGGTCATGGGGAAAAGCTCAGGAGGGATAGGACCTTTGAATTTGTTGAAGGACAGCGTAGAAAAGTTGTTCCTTGAAGGTTGGCAAGAAGCATCGCAAGTTTGCACGTAGGTGGATAAGTTCTGTGGAAGAACACTTAGTCATTTCGTGGATTGCATAAGGAAGAACGGATGGTCGATATCTTCCAGGGAAAATCAACGAATCACCATGAGTCGTTGGATCTCGCAGGGGTGCAGGGGGATACCGCAGATATTCCCATAGTGTTTAAAGCTTAGAAGGGGAAGAGTCATTGATCCAAGCCAGCCAGGGGTGTTGTATTATTCACGAAATCACCTATCAAGATTTCCTAAGAAAGGAATCGAATATTTGGTAATGGGAGTGACAAAATTGCGATGCGTGATATCCCGACGGCTACAAGTACAGTGTGGGGCCACAGGAGTTGGTGGTGGATAGGTAGCACACTGTATCGGGGTTCGGGAAAAGTAAAGTCCCGAAACATTGGACATCAGGATTCACGATCTCGCGAAGTTCGAAATCCCAACGAGGTGACAGGACCATTGAAAATTCAAATCCATGAGCTCATCAAAGTTTCCGCATACCGGGACTCGGGAGTCGGAGAACCGAGTTGCTCGACACCACGAGTGCTGAGATCCTGATAGAGAAAGTCCCGACAAAGGAACGGAAGGGTCAGCGTTGACTCATATCGGGTCTCGGATATTTGAGAGTCCTACACTCGATCACTAACCTCGCAAGGTTGTGAAGTCCAATTCCCCGATAAGTAAAGAGAGGGGGAGTCAGGCAAAGAGATTTGTGGGTGCAGATTTCCCGATAGGGAAATAGAAGGACCAGTCAGTGTTCTTCAGGCTGAGGAAAGAGAAGATCCTGTGAGCAGGCGTGCCTGCGGGTGTGACACTACATCAGTTTGGTATCAGAGCTTCAGATTCTTGTCTGTATATTTCAGGCGAGGAAGGCATAAGAGGTAAGGAGTAATGTGATACACAACGTCAAGTGGTATCAGAGCTAAGATAGATTGTTCTTTGCTTTCTGTAGCAGAGAAGAGGAGAATTTTCCATGCCGCCAAGGAGAGATAGGCAGTCACCTGATCCAGAGGATAGGGAAGTGCAGAGAAGAAGAGGTAGGCAGATAACTAATCTAGCCATAGAGAGACAGATGAGAGACCTCCAAGAACGACTCGAGGACATGGAGACAGCGCAAAGACGCACAGCTAGTACAGGGGATCTGAGTGATTTCGATAGTGAAATAGAGGTTGAACGAGAGGAGGAAGTTACAACCTGAGATGCATCAAAAGAGCGTTTGATCAAAGCTATTGCCAGGATGGGTGCAAGAGCAAAGATGGAAATTCCAATTTACGAGGGAAACTTGGATGCAGAGGAGCTACTAGATTGGATTAGAGCTCTGGATACTTACTTCAACTACGAAGATGTCGAAGAGGACAAGAAAGTCAAGCATGATGTTACATGCTTAAAAGGACATGCAGCATTGTGGTGGGATGAACTACAAGCTGACAGGTGCTACAAGGGAAAGTAGAAGATCAAGAGATGGGATAGGATGATCATGAAGATGAAGGCGAAATTCATCCTTAGGGATTATCAAATTACTCTGTTCAGGAGAATGCAGAACCTGAGACAGAAGCTAATGACAGTGAAAGAATACACTGAGGAATTCTATCGACTGAACATCAAGGCAGGTCATCGGGAGAGCGATGATGAAAAAGTTGTCAGATACATGAATGGCCTGAGATATGATATCCAGGATGAGATGAGCATGGTAACCATCCGAACGGTGGAAGATTCTTATCAGATGGCTCTGAAAGCTGAAGAGAAGCTGAGCCGAAAACATAGTCAGAGGGGTCGAGGCAGAAGTCATTCCAGAGGTAAAGCAGTTGCCCAGGACAAATACCAGAAGCCCAAGGAGGAATGGAAGAAACCTCAGACTCATGCAGAGAGAGGTAGAACCTCATAGCGGGGGCCATATGTTGAACAAAGAGGGCAGCATAATGAACAGAGAGGAGATTATGCTGACAATAACACTTTTCCTCGTACTAGAGGCAGAGGAAGAGGAAGAGGTGGAGTAATCACATGCTTCACATGCAAAAAGAATGGGCACAAGTCTTACGAGTGTCCAGAGAAAAAGAAGGACATTAGAGAAGCTCACATCACCGAAGCACAGAGGCAGGATGTTGAGGCCGAAGACGTTGAAGGCAGAAGATCACTCATGATGGGAAAATTCCTTTTGACACCCAAGAAGGAGGTGGAAAGTTCAGTCCAAAGAACCAAACTCTTTAGGACTGCTTGAAAGACCAAGGATAGGGTATGCAAGGTCATTGTAGATAGTGGTAGCATGGATAATCTTGTATCTATGGAGATGGTAGAGAAGCTAGAGATGGAGACGACTGATCATCCAAGCCCATACAAAGTTTCTTGGCTATAGAAAGGACACCAAGTAACTATTACAAAACAATTCTTAGTTGAATTCAAGATAGGTGGATATAATGATAAGATCTTAATTGATGTTATTCCCATGGATGTTTGTCATCTATTGTTGGGTAGACCATGGCAATATGACAGAAATGTGATTCATGATGGGAGAATGAACACATACACCCTAGAGAAAAATGGGAGGACACACATGTTGCTTCCGATAAAGGATAAGGAGGTGACGCCGGAAGTAAGCAACACAATACTTCTCATGAGTGGAAAGGAACTTCTTACCAAGGCTAAGAAGAAGGAGGATCCACAATTCTTTGTGGTCCAGAAGCCGCGGATTGTTCTGACTAGTACAAGAGTGGATGATTTACCAGATGAAGTTCAGGAACTGCTGGAAGAGTTCTCTGACATTATAGTGGACGAACTACCTCGTTCATTGCCACCGGTCAGGAGTGTGAGTCATCATATTAATCTCATACCAGGAGCCAGTTTGCCAAATAAAGCTGCGTACATATTGACGCCGCAGGAGAATGAGGAGGTTAAAAGGCAAGTCCAGGAGTTGTTGGACAAAGGGTTAGTCAGGGAAAGCTTGAGTCTGTGTGTTGTTCCAACAATACTCAGTCCGAAGAAAGACGAAGGCTGGAGGATGTGTACAGACTCGAGGGTGATCAATAAGATAACCATCAGGTACAGGTTTCCATTGCCAAGAATGGATGATCTGATGGATTGCTTGAGTGGAGCAAGGTACTTTTCAAAGATTGATTTGAAAAGAGGATATCACCAGATTCGCATGAGAGAAGGCGATGAATGGAAGACATCATTCAAAACAACGGAGGGTTTGTATGAATGGCTTGTTATGCCGTTTGGCTTAACAAATGCACCAAGTACCTTTATGAGGTTGATGAATGAAGTCCTGAGGGAATTCATCGAGAAATTTGTCATCGTATACTTGGATGACATACTAGTTTATAGTAAATTAGTGGCAGAGCACTTGAAGCATTTGGCTACAGTGATGCATAAACTACAGTAGGAGAAGTTGTTGATTAATATGAAGAAGTCCTCATTCATGAAGACAGGACTCATTTATTTGGGATTTGTTATTTTGACAAATGAGTTGAGGATGGATCTGGATAAGGTGGAAGTGATCAAGAATTGGCCATCCCCGAGGAATGTATTCGAGGTGAGAATTTTTCATGGTTTGGCTAGTTTCTACTGAAAATTCATCAGGAATTTCAGTGGAATTAGCGCAGCGATGATGGATACATTGAAGAAGCGGCATAAGTATTTTCACTGGACAGAAGAAGCTAAAAAGAATTTCAATCTATTGAAAAGGAAGATCATGGAACAACCGATTTTGGTGTTGCCGGATTTGCATAAAACATTTCAGGTGAAATGCGATGCAAGCAGATTTGCAATCGGGGCAATCTTGAGTCAAGAAGACAGGCCGATAGCATATTTCAGTGAGAAGCTGAATGAAGCGAAATTGAAATACTCCACGTATGATAAGGATTTTTATGCTATCATACAGGCATTAAAGAAATGGAAGTATTACTTGATACCCAAAGAATTTGTATTGTACAGTGACAATCATGCACTGCAGTTTGTGACTCAACAGGAGAAGTTGAACCAGAAACATGTAAAATGGGTTGAGTATATGCAGAATTTCACATTTGTGATTAAACATATTTCTGGTACTACTAACAAAGTTGTTGATGCTTTGAGCAGGAAGTGTTTACTGTTGCAGGAGTTCAGAGTCCGCACTTTAGGTTTTGATGATCTCAGGAATATGTACGCAGATGATCCAGATTTTTAGGAAGTGTATGAAGCAGCTGAGAATCCAGTTCTCAGAGATAGAAGCTCGTGGATAGAATACATGATCCAGGAAGGTTTTTTGTTCAGAGGCAATCAACTGTGTATTCTGAAATGATCCATGAGGGAGAATCTGTTGAAGGAGAAACACAGTGGTGGATTGGCAGGACATTTCAGTCATGACAAAACATTCGCGAAATTGAATGAGTCATATTTTTGGATGGGAATGAAAGCGGATGTCAAAAGACTTGTAGACAGATGCAGAATTTTCCATCATTCGAAGGGAAGAAAGCAGAATGCGGGCTTTTATCAACTGTTGTCCATACCAGAAAGGTCGTGGGATGTGATAAGCATGGATTTTGTATTGGGGTTGCCAAGGACACAAAGAGGTGTTGATTCAATCTTTATGGTAGTGGATAGGTTTTCTAAGATGGCACATTTCATCCCATGTTAGAAGACCAGTGATGCAACTCACATTGCAAATCTGTTCTTCAAAGAGGTCATTCGACTTCATGGGTTGCCGAAAAGTATAGTTTCGGACAAAGACACGAAATTCATAGGGCATTTTTGGAGGACCTTCTGGAATGAGCTGGGGACTAATTTGATGTTTTGTTCATCTTATCATCCTCAGAATGTTGGACAGATGGAAGTGGTCAACAAAAGTCTGGGAAACTTGCTGAGAAGCTTGGTGACAGAGCACCACAGCAGTTGGGACAATATATTACCACAGGCAGAATTTGCGTACAATGACTCAGTGAATTGGAGCACAGGCCAAAGTCCATTTCAGGTTGTTTATGGCATGCATCTAAGGGGAATTTTTGAACTGAGAGATTCAGAACAGACTTCTACTAGGAGAGCTAGTGCAGAGGAATTCGCTGAGGCGATGAAGGAACTTCACAGCCAGGTGAAGGAGCGGTTGCAGAATTCAAGTCAGGAATACAAGTGCAAAGAAGATCAACATCGGAGAAAACTTCAGTTTGAGGTTGGTGATCTGGTTCTGGCACATTTGAGGAAAGAAAGGTTCCCGAGAGGAGCATAAAATAAGCTGAAGATGAAGAAAATCGGGCCATGCAAGGTCTTGAGAAAATTTGGGGACAATGCTTATGAGATTGAACTACTCGATGGGATCCGAATTTCTCCAATATTCAATGTCTCAAATTTGTACCCATACAGAGCTGGAGAAGCAGAGACTGGATATGACCAGCCAGCGATCCAGTGGATGAAGCAAATGCCAGTTGAAGAGAATCCACAAATGGAATGCATACTGGACAAGAGAGTTAGTAAGAGGACCAGGAAAAAACAATATTTTGAGTATCTGGTCAAGTGGAAGAAACATCCAGTTGAAGATGCCAGCTGGGAGACTGAAGATGAGATACAGAAGCATGGATATACCATGTAGGATCTCATGGACAGGAGCTCATGAAAGTTTTCAAGCGAGGGAGTATGATGCAGAAGTATCGCCAACACATCAAGTGATCCAACGCGGAAGCGGAGGACAGCTGGACAAGCCAGCACAAATTTTGAAAACACTTTGGAATTTTTGCACAAATCTTAAATGAGCCATTAATATGAGGCACACTTGTATATTGTAAATGGACCTTGAGTGGATAGCTCTCGTCCTTAGTAGGTAGACGACATTTAAAATAGTTAATGTAAAGTAGATAGAATTTAATTCTAGACTAGACAGTTGTAGAGCGCAAGAGGGAAATGGGATATAGACACCCTCATTGTGCATTGTAACATTATTCAGAAGCATTTGGAGCAAGAAGAATTAGAGAGCTATGTAAAAACACCCATGTACAGACATTTGAATTAATAGAAAGCTTTGATTCAAATTCATGGTTTGTGTTGTTCTCTGTGTATTGGTGTTGAATGATAGGCTCATGAATGTTTGCTTCCTATTATACATTTGCTTTTATATGCTGTGTATGTGATTTCATGTATGAATTGAAGTCTGAGAGGGAGATGGAATGAGTTTCAATTGTTTCTCTATTTGAGCCAGAGAATTCCTACAAGGAGTGAAGTTGAAGTGTCCGCAAGGAGTGCGTTGACAGAGGGTTCAGATAGAGATAGTTTTTGTTCTCATTCATCCAGAAGTGAAGTTGGGCACAAGAGCCGTGAAAGGAGTGCATAGGCCAGGTAAAAGTCTCAGGGTTGCAAACCTGAGTGAAGCATTTGATAGACTGTTTCTGCAGGTGTGCGCAGATTCAAGTGACTTCAATACTTCGACGTTGTTGAAGGTTTGCCACAAGGAGTGCATGCAAGATTTTTCTTGAAGGACTTGAGGTCATGGGGAAAATCTCAAGAGGGATAGGACCTTTGAATTTGTTTAAGGAAAGCGTAGAAAATTTGTGCCTTGAAGGTTGGAAAGAAGTGTCGCAAGTTTGCACGCAGGTGGATAATTTCTGTGGAAGAACTGATCCATCAGGATTTTTCGAAATGACTATGGTTGAGTTTTTATTTGCATGCATTAATTGACCATTGGGAAACTTAATAAAAAAGAGAGAAAATAAAATGCATTATATATCCATTAACATATTTTCAAATCTGAAAAACCATGAAAATCAGCAAACCATAATGCACAAGTTTGATAACGGAGTTTGGCACAACTTTGCCTACGTCTCCGGGCCTTTTCTCTGTGAGGGAGGCTTCTTTATTTATTTTTGAAAGATTATTAGTACATCTTTACAATGCCGATTGGCTTCTAGATTGATCTGTTCATGTTCACAATGATCTCTAGAATCTTGCACAACTTACAGCACCTGAAACGGATGTCCCGAGCTCTCAGAAATCGTCCGACAACATCTCTACCTCAACAGCTTCCCTGCCTCAAACTGGCTTAGATCTGGCTTTGCCTCAGCATCTCTGCTCTCCAAAACCGTCCAAAAGCTCCATAAGCTTCCCCAATGGCTTCAACATGGCCTTGGTTAAATAGTGGGAAAGTTGGTTGTCAATCTCCAACTTCCTCCCAAGAATTAGGCTCTAAAAAAAGCCCAATAACCCCCAATTACATTAAAAATGGAGTTAATTACATTTAAATAACAAAGTGGTTGAAAAACCCACTTGCAACCATAATATAGTTGTAAAATTAGGCCTTAGCCCCCCGAGCCCTTGCACGCGCCCTTTTGTTCGTCACATGATACAATAGGGCCAAGCGCTAGCCAAAGGCTAAGTGCTGGCCTGCTAACCCCCTTTCGTGCGCAGCATTGGTCATATGGTAACGCCCATAGGGCCACGGGCTTGGGCTTTGTTTTAACCATTTAATTAAACCGCCAATTGTTAACCGTATAACCGCGCATGTAAATATATCACGGTCACATATAACCAAAAGACCGCGCCAACCGTCAGCTAACTATAGCTTGGTCACATTATAATGAATACGTCCATGGGTCGGGGCTAAGCCCCGGCCCGATCCCCCCGCAAAATACATTATAACTCAACTTAAATATAACATAACCCGGATATAAAATAAGAACTAATACATAGTGCAGTGGTTACGGGACTTTGGTCAAATCGTTGTCAACAGATGAGGTCGGTAGTTCGAATCCGACCGAGTACATAAAATTTTGACAAATGAACCATTAGACAAATACTGGGGTGTCACGTGGCAGCCCGTGATTGGGCCACGTGGCACCCTATCATTCACCTAGAAAGATGCCACGTGTCAACAAATGATTTGACAACCATCAACCAATCAGAACCTGCCATGTCAACGCCACGTCAGCTCACCGTACGGTCCAGTCATCATGCCACATCAGCGCCATACTGCCACATCGACCTGCTACATCAGCCCTGCCGTACGCTCTGTCATCCTGCCACGTCAGCTGCTGACGTCACCCGTGCCACGTGTCACCCTTCCAGTGGTGACACGTGTCACCTCGGGATTGGTCCAGCCGTGCACCGAAAAGGCCAAATCATCCTGACACGTGTCACCTTCCAGTGCTTCCACATGTCCTGTATGGACCTGCCACGTGTCATCATACGGACTAACACGTGTCCTGTACGGACTGTACGGACAGGTACAGTCAGCATCCCAAAATTTTGCCTGTTTGGCTCGGTGGACAGAATGCGACATCTTCTTCATACGGACTCCGTTTGACATAAAAATTATACCACCGAAATCAAGAATACGAGCCAGACGCAATGGTGTTGGTTTCGTCGGATTCCGAGAACTTTCATTTTTGAGCATTTTTCATGCCCTGACAGCCTTCTGAATCCGATTTTGGATCAAGAACACTTAGTCATTTTGTGGATTGCATAAGGAAGAACGAACAGTCAATATCTTCCAGGGAAAATCAACGAATCACCGTGAGTCTTTGAATCTCGCGGGGGTGCAGGGGGATACTGTAGATATTCCCATAGTGTTTAAAGCTTAGAAGGGGCAGAGTCGTTGATCCAAGCCAGCCAGGGGCGGTGGATTATTCACGAAATCGCCTATCAGGAATTCGTAAGAAAGGAATCAAAGATTTGGTAATGGGAGTCGTGAAATCGTGATATGCGATATCCTGATGGCTACAAGTACAGTGTGGGGCCACAGGAGTTTGTGGTGGATAGGTAGCACACTGTATCGGGGTTCGGGAAAAGTAAAGTCTCGAAACATTGGACATCAGGATTCGCGATCCCACGAAGTCTGAAATCCCGACGAGGTGACGGGACCGTTGAAAAGTCAAAGCCGCGAGCTCATCAGAGTTTCGACATATCGGGACTCGGGAGTCGGAGAACCGAGTTGCTCGACACCGCAAGTGCCGAGATCCCGATAGAGAAAGTCCCGACAAAGGAACGGAAGGGTCAGCGTTGACTCATATAAGGTCTTGGAGATTCGAGAGTCCTACGCTTGATCACTGACCTCGCAAGGTTGTGAAGTCTGATTCCCTGATAAGTAAAGAGAGGGGGAGTAGCGCAAAGAGATCTGTGGGTGCAGATTTCCTGATAGGGAAATATAAGGACCGGTTAGTGTTCTTCGGGCCGAGGAGAGAGAAGATCCCGTGAGCAGGCATGCCTGCGGGTGTGACACTGCGTCAAAAAAGTTTATACTCTTCACCAAATGATATATTCCTTCCTTTAACCAGCCTTAGAGGGTATCTCAAGTTTCTTTATGATGTCGTTCACGATGCGACACTGGTTGGATGAAAATATGATTTTTGTGACACTTGCGAAAAAAGTGCGACAATGATATTAAGACATCATCGAAGTGAGTAATTTTGATGTGTAACACTTGGTTTGAGAAATAAAAATTCCTTGGTTGCTTTGACGTATCTGAAGTCCCAGAAAGAAGGATAGTTCTCGAAGTAATTACATTTCAAATTCATTTTGCATATCATTTGCAAATTTCTGGCTTAACCTGTCATCATCACTACCAAAAATAATATCATCAACATAAACTTCAATTAATAAAATACTATCTTGACTTACCTTGATGTTGATGTTGTTTTCTGTAGTTCCTTTTCTAAACCCTACATGTCGTAGATATTTATCCAATATAGAGTACCATGCTCTAGGAGCCTGTTTTGGACCATACAAGGCCTTCTTTAATTCACAAACATAATCTGCATTCTCTAACAATTGAAATCCTTTTGGTTTTTGAATGTAGACTTCTTCAAGTTCCCCATTCAGAAAAGATGATTTTACATCCATCGGATACACTTTAATATTTTTGGAGCATGCATAAGCTAAAAGCAATCAGATTGCTTCCATTCTAGCAACTGGGGAAAATTTCTCTTCAAAGTCAATTCCTTCAACCTGTGCATATGTTATAGTGGGAAACCCCCCTATGAACTAAAATATGGTTCAACATGTAGGCATATATAACCGTCTAAAATTATCCTACCTTTCTAACTACCCTGAATATACCCGAAATTCATACATGAAAGACAAAGTGAAAAGATCAAGTAACTTTACCTTTTACTCTACGTCCGGTGTCGATCCTCTCGCACTTGATAGCTTCGCTGACTACAAGGATCCTACCAAGGTTGACCTGCATTCACAAGCAAATAAACATGAAACTAAAAACATGCATCTCATACATAAATCATGGGTTAGATGTTAGAATAAAGCATAAATCAAATACAAATATTTGACATATCATATTTCGGGACAGGAAAAGTATTTATTTTATTGATATCACAATGTTTACTTACAACAAGGTCGACGACTACTCCACGAACCTGGTCTGCGCTCCTCTTCACCGAGATCCAAGTGCACCTCTATGTATATTTCTCCTCTCAACCTTCTCTTTGGGAAATGGAATAGGCTTATGATGGAGGAAAAAGGAAAAATGGGAAATTCTTATGCAAATCTCACAAGGTGGCTACAATTTCTTGGCACAAGGAGGGAATGTGAAATGGATAGAGTTTCACTGTTCTTATGCTTTTCTTAGGAATAAGACCCCAAAACCTCCTTATATATGACAAAATAATGGTTATTCAGTTGGGTGAAAGGCTATAGGTAGTGGATTGGTTGGGAAACTACCCAATATCCCATAACTCAACGAATTCCTTGCAACTTTTTAATTTTTGTAACTTTTGTAAGTATACGTGGGTTGTAATGGTGCAGCTAGCATACATACGTGGGTTGTAGTGGTGCATCAAGCATGTGTACGGGGGAAGTAGTGGTGCAGGGTGCGTACATCTTAAAAATAGTGTTTTTAAGAAGAGCAAATTAGTGATGCCCTATTTTTAAGATGTACGCGTAAATCTAGGTATGCATGTATGGATAAATTTACGGTTATAATAGATGCCCTCTAATGTGTGAGGTCAGAAGAGCATCTGATGGCCGAAATACATTACAAAATATTCACCAATGTACGAAGTGAGTGAGCTCGAGACCAGAGTTCAGGAAGTGCCATCTGCAAAAATAACAATTGTCTCTCTGAGGTGGGCATACCCATGCTCGGGATGAAATAAATCATGGATGCCAATCAAATACACTGTAGATCCATGTCATATAACTATATAAAGTGTATCCATGAGAAATACACAACGGATCTACATATCAAAATCAAAGATATACATGTATAGTATCCATCTTCAAGAAGCAAATGATGCCTAATGGCTGGAGACGAGGCCTTCAGAGCTCGAGCCACAACTTTAAGATATTCAAAACTCAGGTAGGAGTGTAATGTGAGTGTACAACTTCACTACCTAGAGCACTTCGATAGCTCGTCGAGATCAGACAAGAGGATATCGGCGATCAAGTAGAGAACTTCATTGATTTCAAACAAGGACTTGATTGGACTTTCGGGATGGCCAAGTATGAGGTCAAGAGACAAACTGTAGAAAGGCCGACTCAGGTTGGGTAAAAATTCCCTTAGACAAGAGCACAACATATGATCAGACTTAGGCAGCATGACATTGACATAAGTTCACGATGCAGGAGGCAACACAAACTCTCCATATGTTTGGAAGGATAACCAAACAAAAGAGAACACAACTCTATGTAGCGAGAACAACTTCCTAAGGTCATATTAAATCCCAAATCTTGACGAACAAACGAAAGGATGTGCTTTGTTCAAGGGAGACTCATTGTGTTGCCAAAAAAGAATATATATTTTTCGTCCTCTTTTTGGGGTATTTTTTATTTTTTTGTCTTTTTAAATATTTTTAAAGAGCTTAAAAAAGAATAAAAGAATGTTGTGTTACAAAGAACATAGTTACCAACTTAACGATAACTCTACAAAGTTCTTGTTTTTTGGGGGGTCAAGTTTTTTACCCTGTTTTTAAAAATGGTGCTACCGGTAGCACCCCCCTCCCTTTTTAGACGGTTTTTCGATATTTTAAATTTTTCGATCCACAATGTTTCCACAATTTTTTTTAAATGCTTGTTTTTCATGTTTTTTCAAATTTTAATCTTTATTTTTTATTCAACGATGTTTTTAGTCATTTTTCCATGCTCATTTCAATCTTATAAATATTTTTTTCCATTTACTTTTTTGAAATTATGTTTTTTCATGTAATTGTGTCTTCCTAATTGATTTATTGTTCCATACTTTTAAAATGTAGTAAAAAACATCATTTTTAACATATTGTTCATCGTTACCTCAATACATAGAAAATAATTGTACTAAAATAACACTATTTTTGAATATTTAGAAAACAAATATAATTAAAATTTATTTTGATAAATTTAAAACTTAACAAACTAAGAAAAAAAACAATTAAAATTAATAAAAAAAAAAAAATCAAAAGCTAAAGCAAATTTATATAAAAAATAAAATAAAGAAAAACTTA
>JZKD02S1872954.1:385558-409958 GCA_000966675.3 Picea glauca
TATTTATTTTTAATGTAAATTTAAGAAAAAAAAAAGTTAACAAATAAATTTTAAAGTGATCATTTTGTATCCAATTTTGGGTTTTTTTTGGCATATGGATCTATTGTCAAAACCATGGTTTCAATTAGGTAGTAATTAGCCATAATTTTAATGTTTTGACTTTTTTTTTTTTCTAGTTAGCGTCACTGTTTTATTTAGGTGTTAATTTTAAGGTTTTTCTGAGCTACTGTATGAGTTTTGAAGGTCATTCTTGAAAAATGTTGTAATTTGACCCTGTTTGAAAAAATGGTGATGCCGGTAGCACCACTTTTTCATTTGGGGGTTGATTTTCATGTTTTTTATGCAAAAATATGGGTTTTTTGGGCCAAAGTTCTCGTTTTGAGGTCACAGTTCTAATTAAGTTGGTAACTATGTTAAAGGAGGAAATGAGTGTCACAAACATACTAGTTTCAAGTGCGAGGAACACACTAATGCTCATAGCATGGAGACATGTGCAGGAAAAGGACACTCGGGGAAAATTCCTCCATGGGTCAAGGTGTCAAGTCACAGAGGCAAAGTGCTACAAGGCTTGCATATAAGGCATGCTTCAAAGGTTCAGTTGAGAGCAACATGGAGTCAGAATTAGGCCAAAGACGTAGAGATGCAAATGTGATTAGTAGGACGCGATGAAACCCCCTTCAATGTATTTTTCATGATCCCAAAGAAGGTAAGCTCTGTGGTTTTTTCACGTTTAGAGAGTGAAAAAAAGTAAAAGAAAACTCCACTGGGGTATCTTTTTCGAAAATAGTCTAGTCAGTTCAAAAAAGGGATAAACTAGCACCAAAAAGAAGTCTATTCAGAGCCATTTTAACGAGTGTGACACATAAAAGAATACTCAACAATCTTCTCAATTTTAAGGAGTTTGAAAAGAGCTTAACTATGGACTCACAACCTTTTTCTAGATTTAGACTCCTTAGCCCGAAAAAGTATAAAATTTACTGAGGAGAACTCTCCCGGCGAGATGAATCTCCTGAGGTGTACCATTTTCCTCCTTAATCTATAGGCTAGAAAAAGGGGTAAACTCATGCCAGTAGATGTTCTTATGTAACAATTTAACGAGTGTGAAGGAACAAGGTCACTCAACAATCTTTTCAATTTTAAGGAGTCTGAAAAGAGATGAACTATGGACTCCGTATGGTATGTTCTTCTGGACCAATTTAACGAGTGTGAAGGAACAAGGTCACTCGACGATCTTTTCAATTTTAGGGAGTCTAAAAAGAACTTAACTATGGACTCTGTGGGGGTTCCTTTTTTGTGTCCCTTAGGCTCGAAAAAGGGTTAAACTTATACCTGAGAATACTCTTCTAGTGAACCAAATTTCCTGGAGTATACCTTTGTTCATAAAATTGACCATCCAAACCAAAAAAGGGGTAAACTACCGTCGGACAGACGTGCCTTCAAGTTTTAGTTTGGCTAGCGTGAAGGACAATAAAATCGCTTGGAAATCTTTTCATGTTTAGAGAGTCTGAAAATGGCTTAAAGAAGACTCCAGGGGGCTATGAATCATGTATGAAAATGGTTCAGGTACAACCCACTCCTAGGCTCATACCAAGAGTCTCTTTGATAGTTAACTTGGAAAGTCTCCCAAAAGGGAAGAAAACAAAAACCACTATGTAAGTCCTCCCACAGTATAGAAATTGTAGTCATGGCTTCAAGGATAGCCTCATCTGAAGGCATTCAAAATCTGAGAAATCACACAAATGAGGGTCGACAATCCCAAAGGGTGAAGTAAACTAACAATATTCCATATGACGATGGAGGCTCGCAGAATCTATCAATGAATAATCACAAGAATGAGGACTTGAGGATATACAAAAAATGAGATCAGACTTAGAAGGAGACTCAAAAGTACTTGGACCAAGAGGGGGAAGTAAGGGCTCCTATGGCCCCATTGGATAAACCAATGGATCAATTGCTGAGAGAAAGTCTTGAGAAGGCAAACATGATTGCATAGGTTCCTGCTCAGAAGCAATTGAATACCGGGGATAAGATGCCACATAATTAACTCATGGTGGGGTAGAGTCTACACAAACACTAGGAACATATAAAGGGGTAGCCTAAAATAATGTCGAATTAGGATGGTGATTATCAGATTCCAGTTGGTCAATAGTGACAATGCTTCCATTGTGAGTAAAATGCATCACTTGGAAGAGCGTAGACCCCACAACATTCATAGCATATACATAATCATGCCCAAGAAGAATATTAAAATCTAATAGGCCTTGCAACACTATAACATCAACAAGGACAATCTTCCCACCTAATGAGATAGGCAACTGAGGAAAAATCCCCAAATATTCACTAGGACGTCTCTCAAAATCCAACATCTCATGCGAAGCATACACAAGCTCGGGAGATCCCAAGACTTTCCAAACTGAGGAGGATAAAATACTTGCAGAGGATCCTTCATCCACAATACATCGATAAATGTTTGTTGAATTAACTTCAACCCTTATTTGAAAAGGTACAAAAGAAGGAAGATGAGGCTCAACAAGGTCATTCCAATCAAAGGAAACCATCCTAGGGCTTGGAGGGGGTGTTCTTGAAGTGAGTTGAATGCCCCCTTGTTCTAAAAGTACTGAAATGGAAATGCTAAAAACATAGTTGGTAGACACATCAGTCTCCAAGAGAAGAGTGGGATCAACCAAAGACTACATCGGCGTGACCACTTTCTCAACCAATGGTTGAATAGGTTGCGAGACTATATGCTCTAAAGGCACCTCACCCCCCAAAAGAGGAGTGGTATTAGCCAAAGACTACATCGACATGACCACTTCATCAACCAAAGACTAAATAGACTATGAGAAAACCTTAGAAGACTTAGAATAAGAAGAGCTTGCAGACAGGGACCACAATCTTTGTACCTATGGAATTCCAAGGCACATATGAGTAAGGTGATCTCCCTTGCAAAGCTTACAAGGGAACTTAGACTTACATCCTATCCATCTAGGTTTCTTAATAGAATCAATGCCCCCAACATTAGTAGTAGTGGTTGGTTACTTGCCCCCAACATGAATTGCATAGGATGGGTGTTGGTCTTTGACATGACTTGAAGACGTTGAGGAACTATATTCAACATGACTTACATAGGTTGGTGATTGAACTCTCGTATGACTTGCAGGACTAGTTTCATGCACCCATCATGAACTACAAAGGCTGGGTGTTGGTATTCAACATGACTTGCAGAGGTTGACGACCTATCTCCAACATGAGTCGCAGAGGTTGGTGATTTATTCTTCCTTCTTCCTCTTTCTATTTCGTTTAGACTTCCAGTTACTAGTAATTGTACTTTCACCAGAGATCGGAGAAGGGGGAGGAGAAGACTTTGTTGACGAAGGAACATCAACATGATGCCCATGACATAAGGCACTTAATTGAGAAGAGCCAAGAGAATTTAGAACATTTGTAATGGTACCCAACCAAATCGGTAGTCCCACATTCAACCTAGGAATGTACAAAGTGGCCATCAAAGGGACACCAAGGTTTCCGAGAAAAGGAAAAACAAAAGAATCCTCTTGTGAAGGGGTTCCTTAGTTGGTATCATCCAAAACTTTAGCCATGAATATCTTATGCATAGGTTCCCCCCCTTGCGGGATTGTTCAAGTCCGTAAAAGTCTCACACACTGACTCCATCGAACCAGTGTTATAAAAACAATGCCTATAGAGAGGTGGCTCCACGTTTCTAAGTGGAAGACCGAAAAGTCCTCATAACCAACAAAGTGGGAAGTCTAGCAACTTAGGTCATAAACCCAAAGCAATGATTGACTAACTCACTATGGAAAACTAGGGATCACAGACCACACACTAGAAAAATTCCTATAAGACAAAGAAATAAAAACACTATCTATTTGGAAGAACAGTTACGCCAACCAACACTAGAGAAACTTACCCGTGCAAGTGCAACTCGAACACGGAAGCACCCTCCGCTTATACTCTACAAAGTGTGGCCCGACGTCTGCCCTAGGTACCGTGGTATACCCTCATAGTCACCTATGTAAGTCCCTAAATTAAAGGCAACTAACTTGCCAACTCGCAAACAGTCACCAGGCGGGTACAGTCGACAGTCGGGTGGACCGCAATGAGCAGGGTAACCAGCCCGAAACCTATCGAAGGTATCAAAAGAAAGTGGCCTGGAAGACAACTAAGGATATTTAATAGATTCGAGGTCCACAAAGATCCATAGGCAAATGCAACTGGGACAATCCCATGACAAGTCCTCAATATGTGTTCCCCATTGCGCTTGGTTCAACTTTGGGGGGGTTATCTCCACTACCTTTCCGCATGCGACCTTGTGTTTAGCTTCTATGTTAGAGGGGGGTCTTGGATAACTTTCACGTTTACTAGACTTTTTACACTCCCTATCTCTGACTCCAATGTTTTTTTATAAGCCTTGAAGAGTTTCCTCTCCAACTTAATTCAAGGCTCTAGCCTAAACTAGTTGATTGACCCTACAAACATAAACGTCTAAATAATTTCAATTAGCATTCATTTTAAATGGCTTGTTTTAACTCAGAGGATACAATAGTGCAACTGATGTTGTTATGACTCTTAGCAAAAATGAAACTTATAGAAGGATTATATTTCTTATTTTCTTTTGAAATGTTTTCAAGATGCGAAGAAAACACAACACTATGATAATTTCTTTTTCTCTTTTTTCTTAAAATGCTTCAAACAAGAAACTTGAAATAAATTTTTTTTCTTTTTATTTAAAGCAAGCAAAAGGGGAAAAAGTGAAAAACAAGACAAGACTAAAACTGACCTCTGGCCCACTGCGGATCGCAGGGAGTCACTAAAGACACCTAACAAGTTGATCAACAAAAATCAAAGACATGCCTAAAACCCTTTCGAGCTAAACACAAGAAATCTTTGAAAAGATAACCAAACTGACAACAAACCTAGTGTTGGCATAGGGAAAACCCAGGGTTCAATGCTTCAAAAACACACCAACAAAAACCTAACTACCATCCCTTTCAGCAACACTTGCAAATCTGATGAAGTCTTACCTGTGTTAGAGGAAGGGGGGGTTGGATGACTCAAGTATCTACAACCTAGTTGGGACACAAATATGTGATTACACTTAACAGAGCACTTAGAAATTAACATTCATTAGTCTTTAACCCTTATTCACATCACAGGTTAAACCCTTACTACAGGACAACGCAGTATTAATCAAGATCTAAGTACATCTAATCATTCATCACATAGCATCAAAGAATATCTAACATTTATTCATATATAAAGAACTTATCATCAATGGATCTACATATCATGTATCAATATTAAGAAAATACAAACAGAAACATCATGAACACATTGCAAAAAGCACAATGACACAGGATATATGTGGTTCACTTGAGTGTGGGGCTACATCCACCAACTCTTCTCTTCTTTATTAGTCTCTTCAATCTCATTACAGGAACCCAGCCACAAAGACAACTCCGCACAGGATAGGAGATCTGTGCACACCTCACCGGATCCTCCTTCCTCGAGTTAGGTCAAAGCACAGATCCTTTTCACAGTCTGTGTATAAAGCACTTACAAAATGCTTGCACTTAGTTCTGCAAGCCTTAACACATTCATGCACTAAGCCAAATACCACTCTATCACTTAGCCATCGACCCCTCCTTACGTCACCTAGATACTTATTTATACTTTACAAAAAGGTCCTAAACATGGCTAAGACCCATGGGTCGACATCCCATACCTATTACATAAACCCTAAAACCCAAAAAGCCCGCAAAAATGAAGAGATCCAATGATATTCGCTTCGCCTGGGCGCTCCATCTTCAACCAGCCTATCAAAGTCCCAAAAATGGTCAAACATGACCAACGTTTCTACAAAACTTGGTCGAGGGCCAACAGGCCCCCAACACTCACCTATGACTCATCTTGAGTCACTCTGATCTCGGAAATTATGATTTGAAGGCCTCGATATTATCTCGAGCTACCTCGACTTACTTCTTTTCCAGAGATTCCTACTCGATGAACTCTTGAATGACTTTCTCAGTGACCAGCTCTTCGAGGCGTTGTTACACTATTGTGACCACTTGTTCCAACTATGATTCTTGTCACTTGATATATTCAAAGAGGGTGCAGGCTTCGTCCTGCACTGGCTAGAGTCTCTACGTCACCTCCATCACTCTTCTCTGTATGGAAGTGACCTGTTGTTGAACTGTGCGATGTTCCTGTGATCTCTTCATCTTATCGACGGTCGTAAGATGCTTCAGTTGTGATTTCACAGTCGACGCCTGCTTCTTCGCCTCCTAGATTTGTGCCTCCAATATCCTCAGATTCAAGTCTTTTTCAAGGCGCTCATAGGTCTATGCAGTTCGGTTACTTAGTTTCTTACATTCTAAGGCCAATGCCTTGATTCTTTCTACTGTGCTCCTGGCAATTTCTTCTCTCTAATCCCGCACTTCCTGCGGAGTGCTAGGCACTACTTGGAGTTCTAGATCTGCTACTCTTTCCTGAAGCTGTTGAATGTCTTCAGTGAGCTTTCCCACTTGGCTCTCAGTTTTCTGTTCTTCTATCTGGGCTAAGCCCAACACAGAGAGAATTTCTCTAGTCAATGCCTCTCTAACCCCCATCTACTCCACAAGAAGCTTGTCTTTTTCTCTCTAGATCTGCTCTCTATCTTCTTCAAACTTCACTCTAATTTCATCGTTCTCTTGATGTGAAACCTGAAGTTTCTCTAGGGCTTCCTCATTTTCTTGCTTCAAGGCCTGTGTGGCCTCCTCCTTCTCTTCTTGGAATCAACGAAGGTGAGCCTCTATCGCATTTGATATCTTTCGCAATTGGGTGGGCTCATCTCCCAATTATGCACCTTCTAATGATGATGGCACAGTAGACACTATGCAGATCGAGTAGATAACTTGTTGTACCCCCTTTAGCTCCGCCTCGATTTTGTCATACATTGTCTCCTAATTTTCTTCGTTTCTCTATAAGATATCCTTCGAAGCATCTACTACAGCTACAATGATGAGGTCAAGATCATCCACTATGAGCACATTTTGTGACTAAGGTTTATTGGCTCGTGACTTCTTCCGTGCTGAGGGTTTCTTTGGATAAACCTTCCTTTTCTTTGATTTCTCGGCTTCTCTAAGGAGATCCTTTGGTGGTGTCACTTCACCCTTTTCCTGCTTGTCTTCTTCCCCTTCCTCTTCTTGGTTTACTTCGTCACCTCCTCCTCCTCTAGGTGAATCAAATTCATTTTCCTTCGATGCACTGTTTATGTCCTTCACTTCTTCCTTCTTCTTATTTTTCTTAGCACCACTTGGTCCATCACACTCCGTCCGAGTGACCAAAGGAATTCTGATGATGTCAGGGTCGGAGAGCTCTGTATGCTCGATTGGTACAAGGAATTCAACCAACCATTCCTTGATTGTCTCTTCCATGTATTCATGAGTCAATTTATAGTATGAATTCATCTCCTTCTTTCTTTCATCCCTGTGCGCAGTGATGTAGATGAAGTGGTGGTCCACGTGGAACTTCTCTAGTGGCCTGTAAGTATGCAAGGTATTCGGAGTCATTTGGGAGAATGACTCAATGGAACACATGATCTATAGGTAGTAAGTGTGGAACACCACATTTAACTTCCATTGCTTCACCATGTCGCTCGTATACCACAAGGTGGTGAACCTCGTGGCTAGTGGTTTTGAAGGCTCGACTTCCGGGAATGTCTCTCCCTCCAACATTTTCCAAGTGACAAAGGCAATGAGGATCAACAACCAGCTAAAGTGGAACTCATAGCCTTGGTCCCGTGCTTCAGGGTAGTCCTTCTCCAACTCATTGATGAGGTAGCTCACCCAGTTCATCTACATCCCTTCAACGCACTTCCCTGTGAGGTCGACTATGAACCCCATGACCTATGTAGGGTGGTTCTTTTTTACAAGATTTACTGATATCAACTGAAAAGATAGGTGCACTATGCCATCCTAGATGGAGGATACCTTCTAGCCTCACTTCTCCTTATCCACATTTCCATAGGTATCCTTTATACGTTGCACCATAGAGCGATCTACAAACTTCTCTAGATAGAACTGGTGAGGGTCTGGTCCTTGCACGCTCAATCCAGTGATCATGTGGATCAACATCGGATCCATAGTCACATGCCTATCTAACTATAGATATCCTCCATGGTATCACGACAGGAGGATTTTAACGCATGCGTTAGCCTCCTGATGTCTGTCGAGGTGGGTGATCTTCATGACGTTTAATATGGTGGACCTCACGATATCCTTAAACCATGGTTGGGGAACTATATTTAGCTTCTTCCCAGTTTTCTTTTTCAGGTACCAATGTGGTGCAAGCATTGCATAATTATTCCTATCTCCCATGTTTAAATCACTGATCTTAATATCCAGGATTAGTCCCAGTTGTAGTTGAACTGCACGTATCCCCTTCAGGAGGTATGCAGTGATGAGCATGTACTCAAAGTCACATGGGACGTTGTAACGACTAACCGCGCTAGCCAGAGGTGAGATGTAGTTGGGAAATACCAACAGGATCAGCTTTGTGTTCGCCAGGTCGTCGCAGTGCTTGCTTCTTTTCTCTGTCACGGTTGGACTAGAACGATGTGCAGTCGAGGGGGATGCTTGCAATCTGGTTGTCAACAAGGCCTGTACTCATGTGGACATGATATTATCAGTCATAATCTTGATCAAGATTTATTCTATGGACTTCTCTACTGTTCTAAGGTCGCTCGACATGCACACTCGTAATCAAATATCTCGGGTAGGTGAAAAAACACTCAAGGTAAGAAAAACGGGTGGCAAGGTCTCAAAATCACAACACGATAGAAATTAGTTCTCTGTTAGCTCGAATATCTCAAGTTGCAAAAGTGGTCCCAGTGCAGCATTCAACGGATTAAATAAGCAATGTCATAACATAATCCTTCAATAGGTCGAAATGCCTTAGTCAATACAAATCCATCCATTATGACGCAGTCCCAATGGTCCAATGGTGGTCTTTCCTGCAATAACTACATTTCTAGTTGTTTCAGAGCATTGTTCTAATGGCCAGGACGCTTCCAACAGTCACATAGCTTCGCTGATTCGAAGTTTCATTTTGCGTTGTTCTTCTATTCCAACGAGGTTCAAGTTCTGCAAGCCTTCTTTCTGCGAAGTCTTTTCTAGAACCTCCTGTAATTTTTCTAACTTTGCTTTCTTCTTATTGAGCTTTCTGGCCTTTTTTCCTATGACCTGAGTCACTAGGTTCCTCTTTCCATTCTCATTCTTATTTTCTCTTAGTGTAGTAACGCCGCATTTTTGAGGGTCTTTCAAAGGGTTCGAGTGTAATACCTTTTTTCTTATTACTTCTGGGGTAGGTGCTCTTCTCTCCTACATGGATAGGTTCCTTAAGCTTTCTTATGTTCCTTCAACTTCGACAGCCTTCTGCTGCTTCGACTTTTCCTCTTGTTCTTGTATTAGTCTCGCTATTTTCCTAGCCATGAAGTCCCTTAATTCTTTCTTTTTCTATTTTGTACCTTCTTGCTCTTCTTTCCCCCGGATCTAATCTTTCTCAATCCAGGTTGTTCCTAGCAAAAGTGCAAAATGAGTGTTGTTCTCAACAAAATTAATGACCTCAAATTCATCTTCAGTTGATTCTCCATGAGAAATCATAGGTACATGAGTAACTCTTCCACATAGGGTTATCATCTTTCCTTTAAACAAGCCTATCCCTCCTAATGAAGGAATCATAGCGGGCTTCCCCAAATTTCCCAAGTGCTTTCTAGTATGATATTCATCTATGTTTCTTCATCTAAGACAAAGCCTATGTCGAAGTATCTTATTCTTGTTTCTATGCACTTGTTGGCATAGGGGCAGACCCAGGGTTCAATGCTTCAACAGTGCAACAATAAACCCTAACTACCGGCCCTTTCGACAACACCTGTGAAGAAGATGAATTCTCACCCGAGGTAAAAGTAGGGGGTTGTAGGAATCAAGTGTCTACAACCTAACTGGGACACAGATTTGTGATCACAATACTTAATAGAGCATTTAGCATTTAACCTTCATTACTCTTTAACCCCTTTATTCACATTGCAAGTTAAAACCCCGGTTACAAAACAATGCAGTATTAATCCAGGTCGAAGCACATCTAACCATTCAACACATAGCATCAAAGTAGATCTAGCATTCATTCATATTGCAAGTGATAAACATTTATATATCTATATATCATAATAGTGCACTAAGAAAATATAAGAACAATATATCACAAATCACATAACATAGGATATACGTGGTTCACCCCAGTGTGGGGCTACGTCCACCAACTCTTCTTCTTCTTTATTAGCTTCTTCTAATATTCTTACATGCACAGAGCCACAAATCCAACTCTGCATAGAACATGAGATTTGCGCGCACCTCGCCAAAATATCCTTCCCCGAGTTTGGCATAGCATAGAGTTTTCTTACAATCACTTGCACTTAGCACTGCAAGTTTTCAACACACAGTATGCACGAAGCCTTCTTACAATTCATACAGGACTTGCACTTAGCAAAATCCCCTACCTATCTTACACAAATCCAGCTTATATCTCCTTCATACATCTCCTAGATACTTATTTATATATTACAAAAGGGGCCTAAACATGGGAAAACCCATGGGCCGACATCCCATACCCGTTACATAAACCCAAAAATCCTGCAAAAGGGGGCAAGATCCCATGATCTTCACTTCGCCTAGGCGCTCTGTCTTTGACCAGCCTATCGAAGTCCCAAAAATGGTCAAACGTGACCCAGGTTATCCAAAACTTGTTCGAGGGCCAACAGGTCCACAACACTCACATGTGACTCATCCTGAGTCACTCTGATCTAGGAAATTCATCTTCGAAGGCCTCGAGCTTGGCTCTAGATGCCTCAATTTGTTACTTTTCCAGAGCCTCCTATTTGGTGAACTCCTAAATGAATTTCTCAGTGACAGGCCCTTCCAAGCGTTGTTCCATCGTGGTGACCACTTGTTCTAGTTGTGCTCCTTGTCCCTCGATCTCTTCAAAAAGTGTGCAGGCTTCGTCCTGCACCAACTGGAGTCTCGAGGTCACTTCCACGACTCTACTCTAGATGGCATTGACCTATTGTTGAACTTCATGCACCTCCTATGACCTTTTCATATTCTCTACCACTGAAAGAAGTTTCAACTATGCTTGTACTGTCAATGCTTGTTGCTTCACCTCCTGGAGCTGTGACTCCAATGTCCTCAGTTCTGGGTCTTCTACAAGGCACTCATAGGTCTGTGCACTTCGGTTACTTATTTTCTTGCATCATAAAGCCAATGCCTTGATTCTTTCGACTGTGCTCCTGATAGTTTCTTCCCTTTGATCTCGCACTTCTTGTGGAGTGCTCGGCACCACTTGCAATTATAACTCTGCTACTCTTGCTTGAATTTGTTGAATGGCTTCAACGAGCTTCCCCAAATGGCTCTCAATTGTCTCTTTTTCCATCTGGGTCAAGCCCGGCACAGAGCAAAGTGCTCTAGTGATTTCTTCTTTAACTCTCATCTACTTCACGATAAATTGTTGTTTTTCTCTGGATCTGCTCTATGTCCTCTTCAAACTTCGACCGGAGGTTATCTTTATCTTGCTGCACAACCCGACGTTGCTCTAGGGCTTCCTAATTTGCTTGCTTCAAGGCCTTTGTGTCTTGCACTTTTTCTTCCTGTACTCATCGAAGGTGAGCCTCTGTCACATCTACTAATATGTGTAGTTGGGTAGGCTCATCTCCCACTTCTATACCTCCAGATGATGACGACACGGTAGACACTGCGTGGCTTGAATAGAGGGCTTGATGTACCCCTTTCAGCTATGCCTCGCTCCTGTCATACATTGCCTCCTTATTTGCTTCATTTTGTTGAAAATATCCTCCGACGTGTCTGCTATAGCTGCAATCATGAGGTCAATATCATCCACTGTAAGCACAGTCTATGACTGGGGCTTATTGGCTCGTGACTTTTTCCATGTTGAGGGTTTCCTTAGAGAAACCTTTCTTTTCTTTGATGTCTCAGCCTCCATAAGGGGATCCTTAGGTGGTGTCACTTCACCCTTTTCCTTCTTGTATTCTTCCCCTTCCTCCTCTTGGTTTACTTCGTCGCCTCCTCCTCCTCTAGGTGAATTAGATGTAGTTTCCTCTAATGCGTTGTTTATTTTCTGCACTTCTTCCTTCTTTTTCTTCTTGTTACTGATGGGTCCATCATACTCTTCTTGGGTGACCACAGGAATTCTGATGATATTGGGGTTGGAGAGCTCTGTATTCTCGACTGGTACAAGGAATTCATCTGGACATTTTTTTGTTATCTCCTCAATGTCTTCATCGGTTAATTTATAGTACGACTACAAATCCTCCTTGTTTTCATCCCCATGTGCAGTGATGTAAATGATGTGCCTGTCTGTGTGGAACTTCTCTATTGGCCTGTAATTATGCAAGGTATTTGGATTCATTTGGGGGAATGACTCAATGGCTCACGTGAGATTTAAGTAGTAAGTGTGGAAGACAACGTTTGACTGCCACTGCTTCACCATATTGCTTGAATACCACAAGGTGGTGAACCTCGCGGCTAGTGGTTCGGATGGCTCGACTTTAGCAAAGTTCACTCCCTCTGGCACCTCCCAAGTGACAAAGACAACAAGAATTAGCAACCAGCTAAAGTGAAACTCATAACCCTGTTCCTGCACTTTGCGACAATCCTACTCCAGCTGGTTGATGAGGTAGCCCACCCAATTCATCTGCATCCCTTCAATGCACTTTCCTACGAGGTCGAAGATGAACCCCATGACTTGTGTTGGTCTTTTCATCCTGATGAGATTACCATCGATCAACTGGAAATCTAGGTGCACTGCACCATATTGGATGGAGGCTACCTTGTAGCCCTGCTTCCCCTTCTCCACATCGTTGTAGGTGTCCTTTATTCGTTGTGCTAGGGCGCGATTGTTAGGACCCTATAGTGTACCTTTTTGCTCATACTTTTTTCTATCATTACATCCTTTTCCCACTCATATTTAAGCTTACATTATCACCTTAATCTATTTTTCCAAAGGTATATAACGTTTCTTCTCTTTGCTATATGTTTAACTTGTTTTACATGTAATTTTACATTACTTTCATGCTTAGCCATTAATCAGAAATATATAGTTGCTAAAACAGTTTGAAGACTGCAGTTAATATATCGTTGCTGCTTGAAGACCACGTTGTTGAAATAGTCAAACAGTACGCAAATCCCGTTGCTGAAACAGTCTGTGATTTGCGATGTTGAAACAGTATTTCACATACAACAGTAACAAGAAAAGATAATTAAAGGAGCTGTTACACTGGCCGCAACAACTGTACCTCAATCCAACACCATTACAAACATCAATGTTGCTTAAAGACCACGTTGCTAAAACAATCAAACAGTATGCAAATCCCATTGCTTAAATAGTCCGTGATTTGTGATGCTGAAACAGTATTTCACATACAACAGTAACAAGAAAAGATAATTAAAGGAGTTGTTACACCGGCCACAACAGTTGTACCTCAAGCCAACACCATTACAACCACTGTAACAACATTTTTCTACGGAAGATTAGAATATCCTATTCCAGCATAGAAGATTAGATCAGATTAAGAATAGGATTTGTATGTACACATGTGATTTTATGCTTAATTGTATTAAGAGTATTCTCCTCTTTAAATAGGGGAGAAATCAACATTAGAAGGGAAATTACAGAAGGCTTAGCTAGAAGGGAATTACAGAGAAGGAGTGTGTTCACTTTTGATATTGTAACTTGTTACATTGGATAGATGAATAAAAGATCATTTTGAGCATTTCTTCTTAGTTTCCTTTCATTTCTAGGGAATCTTGTGAGAAGGACAGGGCCCACCTTCTTCACAAGATTCACCCATTAGTTTCTATAGTGTGTTAAGTATTGTTTTTATTCATGCCTTGTTAAAACTCTGTTTCAACTGATTGTTGCATCGTTTTCATACAATTCATTCCTAGGTAATTGTTGATCATTTTGATTGGTAATTATGTTTGCAGAATGAGTTTATGAAAGTGTGATAGTCAGAGACAGGTGCTGAAGATTCCTACTTTGGGGAATAGGGTCCTGTTCTCTATTACAGAATAGTTTGTCTTCTTTGCAGTATGTTGAAAGGTTCCTTTTTCCTAGGTTGTTGTTTCTCAATGTAATCCAGGATTCTTCTGATAATTATTTTCCTTTGAATCTTGAATTATGCAATAGATAGATTGTTTTTACTGTAATTTAAAGTAGAACTTCAGTCTGTTCAAAGCAAGGTGTGATTAGTGTAACTTTTACTACAACTTGGATTTCTTTTGAGATTGAGCATGTACAGTGTGTGATTACCTTTGAAATAAACAAACTTCCCTGGGTTAACAATTTATGTAACACTTGATTGTTTTAATTAATAAACAATTATAGTGACCAACAACGATCTGTAGCCTTCCCTGGGTAGAATTTCTGAGGGTCTAGTCCCTGCATGCTTAATCCGATGATCATGTGGATCAGTGTCAGATCCATAGTCATGCACCTATCTAACCATAGATAACCTCCACAGTAGCATGACAGGAGGATTTTAATGCACGCATTAACCTCTTGATGTCTACCGAAGTGGGGTATCTTCATGACATTGAGGATGGTGGACCTGGCGATCTCCTTAGTCAATGGTTGGGGGACCATATTTGTCTTCTTCCCAGTCATATTTTTCAAGTACTTATGCGGCACAAGCAACACATAATTCTTCCTATATCCTAGGTTAAAGTTGATGATCTTGAGATCAGGGATCAGTCCTAGTTGTGTTCCAACTGCACGTATCCCCTTCGGGAGGTATGCAATGATGAGGGTGTATTTGAAATCTCTCAGGATGCTTTCACGACTAACCGCGCCAGCCAGAGGCAAGATGTAGTTGGGAAAGACTAACGAGATGAGTTCTGCATTCGCTAGGTCATCGTAATGCTTGATTATTTTCTCTGTTGCGGTTAGGGATGGCCCAAATTAACGTGTAGTTGATGGGGATAATTGAAATCCTCTTGATGAAGAGGCATGTACTCCTACGGACATGACCGTCTCAGCCATAAGGTCTATTAGGATCTCCTCCACAGACTTGTCTATTGCATTACATTCACCTGGCATACACACTCAAGATCAGATATCTTGGGTAGGAAAATAAACACTCAAGGTAAACAAAATGGGTGGCGAGGTCTCAATAAGGACAATGCAATAGAAATCAATTATTTGTGGGATCGGATAATCACAATTTGCAAAAGTGTCCCCGGTGAGACATTTGACGGATTAAATAGACAATGTCGTAACAGATTCCTCTAACGAAAAGGAATGCCTCAATCCATCCATAAGGTGTGGTCCCAATGGTCCAATGGAGATCTTTCCGGAAATAACTATGTTTCTAGCCGTTCCAGAGCATCGTTCTAATAGTCGGGATGCCTCCAATGGTCATATTTATTTGCCGTCGTGAAGTGTCAGTCTGCTTTGTTCTACTATTCCGACAAGGTTCAAGTCATGCAAGCCTACTTTCTACGAAGTCTTCTCTGGAACCTCATGCAATTTTTCTAGCTTTTCTTTCTTCTTATTGAGCTTTCTGGCCTTCTTTCTTGTGATCTGAGTCACTAGGTTCCTCTTTCCATTTTTATTCTTATCTACTCTTAGCATAGTAAATTCGCACTATTGAGGGTCTTTCAAAGGGTTTAAGTGGAATACCTCTTCTCTTATTACTTTAGGGGTAGGTGCTCTTCTCTCCTGCATGGATAGGTTCTTTAATACTTCTTGTGTTCTTTCAACCTCGACAGCTAGTTCTCTAGCCCTTAGTTTCTTCGACTTGTCCTCCTATTATTCTATTAAGCGTGCTATTCTCCTAGCCATGAAATCCCTTAATTCTTGTTTTTTTTGTTCTATAGCTTCCTTCTCTTCTTTCCTTTGGATATGATATTTCTCAATCCAAGTCCTTCCTAACAAAAGTGCAAAAGGAGTTTTGTTCTCAACAAACTTAATGACCTCGAACTCTTCTTCAGTCGATGTTCCATGAGAAATCATAGGTACATGAGTAATTCTTCCACATAGGGTTATCATCTCTCCTTTAAACAATCCCATCCCTCCTAATGAAGGAATCATAGGAGGCTTTCCCAAAATTTCCCAAGTACTTTTTGTCATGATATTCACCTGTGTTTCTGCATCCTATGCACAGTCTATGTCGAAGTCTCCTATTCTTGTTTCTATGCACTCCTTCTCTTTTAAGATCTCTGGTAAATTGATGTCTCTATGATCATTAAATGTTTCTTTCATCTGCAACAATATAGTCTCTAATTATTTTTGGTGTTCTATCATATCCTTAGTCTCTTGACCTTTTTCATGGTTTTCTTGTCTCGTGTTCATTTTTTCAACTTTAGGAATCATTCTAGGGAAGTCCAAAACTTCATGTCCAGTAGCTTTACAACAAATGCAAATAATACCTCTACCAAGTAATTCCTTAGATACATGTCCTGGTCTTATGCAACTATAACAAAGATTCAATCCTATTTTTCTATTAAAGTATCCCCAACCTTTCCTGTACTACGCACTGGGATCACAGTGATGAACCTGCAAAAAAATCTTTCTAGGATTCTGCATCCACTTGTTAGTCCAAAACTTCTTTCTATGCATAGGAATAACATATCTTTCACTATTTATATCATATCTATTCATATCAAATCTTCTTTCTTCTACTTGTGCCCTAGTTTTTAGACTAGGACAAAATCTATCAAACAGACCTAGATCCATTATTTCAAAAAATAAATTCCACTTATTTTACCTCTATCAGAGCACAAAGCTTTAAAATCTTACCTATTTTATTCATATATGATTCCCTTCTTAGCACAGAGCTTCACAAGTCGAGTAAAATACTGCGCACCACAGCAATAGATCCATGCATAGAACTTTCTCTTTTCTTTAGTTCCTAGCAATCACAGTTTCAGGTCCTGGAAATGAAACCATTTGTTGGCATAGAGGAAGACCTAGGGTTTAATTCTTCAACAATGCACCAACAAAGCCCTAACTATCGACCCTTTCAGCGACACCTGCGAAGCAGATGAAGTCTCACTTGAGGTAGAAGCAGGGGGGTTGCAGGACTCATGTGTCTACAACCTAGCTGGGACACAAATCTGTGATCACAATACTTAACAGAGCACTTAACATTTAACCTTCATTAGTCTTTAACCCCTTTATTCACATCGTAGGTTAAAACCCTAGTTATAGAACAATGCAGTATTAATCCAGGTTGAAGCACATCTAACCATTCATCACATAGCATCAAAGCAAATCTAGCATTCATTCAGGTCATAAGAGCTAAACATTCATAGATATATCTATCATAAAAGTGCACTAAGAAAATACAAGAACAATATAGCACAAAGAACATAACACAGGATATACGTGGTTCACCTCAGTGTGGGGCTACGTCGACCAACTATTCTTCCTCTTTATTATCTTCTTCCAATCTTCTTACATGCACAGAGCCACAAAGACAACTTTGCATTTGACAGGAGATCTATGCGCACCTCACCAAATCCTCCTTCCCCTAGCTTGGCACAACACAGAGATTTCTTATAATCACTTGCACTTATCTCTACAAGTTCTCAACACACAGTATGCACAAATCCTTCTTACAATTCATACAGGACTTGCACTTAGAAAAATCCCCGACATATATTTCACAAATCCAACTTAGATCTCCTTCATACATCACCTAGCTACTTATTTATATATTACAAAAAGGTCCTAAACATGGGCAAACCCATGGGTTGATATACCATACCTGTTACATAAACCCTAAAACCCAAAAATCCTGCAAAAGGGGGAGAGATCCCGTGATCTCCTCTTCGCCTAGGTGCTCTTCGACCATCCTCCAAAAATGGTCAAACATGGCCAAGGTTATCCAAAACTTGGTTGAGGGCCAACAACATTGCTTCTCTTTTAAGGTATATGGTAAACTGATGTCTCTATGATCATTCAGTGTTTCTTTCAGCTATAATAATATAGTCTCTAATTCTTTCTAGTTCTCGAGCATATCCTTAGGTTCTTTACCTTCTTCATAGTTTTCTTGTCTCATGTTCATATTTTCAACTTTAGCAATCATTCTAGGGAAATCCAAAACCTCATGACCAACAAATTTACAACAAAGACAAGTAGGATCTACACCAGGGAATTCCTTAGCAAGATGTCTCGGTCTTCTGCATCTATAACAAAGTGTCAATCCTCTCTTTATTTTAAACAATCCCCAACCTTTTCTGTACTGTGAACTGGGATCATAGTGGTGGACCTGCAATCTGCAAAAAATATTTCTAGGTTCCTGGATCCACTTATTAGTCCAAAAATTCTTTCTATGCATAGGAATAACATATATTTCACTATCTTTATCAAATTTATTCAGATCAGATCTTCTTTCTTCTAGTTGTTCCCTAGTTTTCATACTAGGAAAAAAACTATCAAACATACCTATATTCATACTTTCGAAACACAAATTTCTACTTATCTTACCTTTACAAGAGCACAAAGCTTTAAGATCTTACCTCTTTCCTTCAGATCAGACTTCTCTTTTAGCACAAATCTTCGCAAGTCAAGTAGAATATTGTGCTATGCAACAATAGATCTACACACAGAGCTTTTTATTTTCTTCAGTTCCCAACAATCACAGTTTCAGGTCCCAGCAACGGAACCATTTGTTGGCACAGGGGCATACCTAGGGTTCAATGCTTCAATAGCGCACCCTAGCAAGTAAGAGGTCCAAAATCCATTTATGCATGTATGGAGAAATTTAGGGTTATAACAACATGTCTTTTACATACCAATCTATCTTTGTTCCTTGTAACCTGTCCATCTTCATTCAATTTATTCCTATATACCCACTTTGTGCCGATCACGTTATTATCCTTTGGTTGTGGAACCAATTCCCAAGTGTCATTTTTCTCTATTTGATCCAATTCATCATCCATGGCCTTGTTCCAAAATTCATCCTTTCTAGCCTCTCCAAAATAGGTTGGTTCAATCGTAGATGTGAGTGCTAGGTGCATTTGTTCTGGTGAACAAATTCTTCTTCTAATATCAACTCATGTGTCTTTGTTTTTGATAATATGATCTGAAGGATGATTCTTCTTTACTCATCTGCTAGGTTTTTTTGGAGTTACTTGTTGAACTTTCTCTTCTATTTATGTTGGATCCTCTTCGTCTTCCCCTTATTTTTCATCTTTTATTTATTCTCCATAAATTTGTTCCATTGATTCATTTTCTTCTTCCTTTAATTCTTGTCTACTTGTTTCATCAATTGTTACGTTGACGCTTTCCACCACTTTTTTCAATCTCAGGTTGTAACACTTGTATGCTTTTATTGTACTTGATTAACCAAAAAGTACTTCTTTGTCCACACGAGACTCAAACTTTCCCATTATGACATATTCTCTTTTGATGTAGAATTTGCTTCCAAAAACTTTAAAGTGCTTTACATTTGTTGTTATTCCTTTCCATAGCTCGTAAGGAGTTTTTTCGGTGTTTTTTCTGAGCATTACTTTGTTTTGAATGTGAACTGTTGTATGCACTGCCTATGTCCAAAAAATATCTGTCAATTTTGAATCCAATAGCATTTTTCGAGCCATTTCTTGTATTGTCCTGTTCTTTCTTTCAACAACTCCATTCTGTTGAGGTGTCCTAGAAACGAAGAATTGACTTTTTATTCCATGAATGTTGCAGTAGTCCATAAATGCCTTTGAAGTGAACTCTCCTCCATTATCAGATCTCAAGCATTTAATTTTTGAATCCATTTCATTTTCAACCATTTCCTTGTAGATATTGAAGTTTTCAAAATCTTTTGACTTATTCTTGAGAAAGAAAACTGCGGTCATTCTTGTATAATCATCAAATAATAAAATAAAGTATTTCTCACCTTTTAATCCCTTTGTTGTAGTCGGTCCATCTAGATTAGTATGCACAATTTCTAGTGGTCTTGGTGTTAAATATTCCTTTGATTTGAACCTGGTCTTTGTTTTCTTTCCTTGTTGACAATGCTTGCATAAAGTGTTGATAGGTTTCGTGATCTGGGCCATTTGTCTGACTACTTCTCTTTTGTTAACTTTGAAAAGGTTATCAAAATGTATGTGACCCATTCATATGTGCAATAGCCAACTTTCATCTTCCTTTCCTAGACAACACTTTTCATTTCCAATTTCACTTAACACATATATGTTGCTTGAAGTTCTCATAGTTGTAGCAATCAATTTTCCTGAACCTTCTTTTCTTATCTCACACTTTTGTGAATCGAAAGTAACTTTATGACCTTGGTCACACATTTTACTCACACTTAGAATATTATGTTTCATATATTCTACTAGTAGAACATTTTCTTCCTTTGTATTCTTGTTCCCAATTCCGACTGTGCCTTTTCCAATGATTTTGGTTGAATCATCATTTCCAAAGGAGACTGATCCATCTCTTTCCTTTCATAATGTAAGAAACATGTCTCTATCACATTTCATGTGTTTTGAACACCCACTGTCAACATACCAACCACGTTTCATCTTCTTATCTTGTAGAGCAAGTGTGCATTCTTCATTGCTATATTAATCATGATTTCTTATCCATGTCCTTTTCTGAGGTTTCTGTCTGTGACTGTTGTTATTTTGTTGCAGTTCTCTAGGAGGGACTGTCATTTTGTAATATTTGGCCATGTGTCCAAAATAGTTACATTTGCAACATTCCACTTCAGTGCTCAAAGATTAAAACTTGTTGTAACTTCTTCTCTGTGTTTCACTAGGCCTTCTTGGATAAACCCTTTGTGTATGACTTTCAAAGTTGGTTTTGTTCATTTTTTTAGCTCTGCAATTCACAACTTTATGTCTAAAATCATTACATGCATAACATAAAACAAAAAATATAGTTTGATACATGGGAGTTGAAGCTTCTGAAAGAAAGTACTCTTATGAATTCTTCTTCTTCCTGAGGCCTATCTATCGATTGTTGATTCTGAAATATGAATCTTCTCGGTGGAGGAGTGTCCCTATAATATTCCTTGTAGATCTTCCTATCCCCCTTGATTGTTTTTGCAAAGATTTTTGGATATGTTTCTTTCTCTGTTGTTTTGGAGCTTGATCCTTTTCTGTCTGATTGTATCCAAGTCTAGACTTGTCATGATGAGACTTTTTACTGTTGATAATGTCATCCAAAACTTTTGAGTTCTTCTGCATATTTTTTTTTTTTAAGATCCTTTCTCAATGTGACAATCTCTGCTTCCAAATTTCAAATGATATATTTTTTTTATTTTAGTTGTTTTTTGAGTGCTTCTTCAATTCTTTTATCTTCTTCTATTTGAACCTTCAAATTTGTGATCATTTTTTCTATTTCTTGAGTGTCCTCTTTCTTGTCTAGTTCTGCTTGTAGTTTCTTTTTTTTCTTCTTTTCTCTTCTAATAACTTCTATGGCACACATTAATTCCTCTCGGTAGTCAACTTATGCCTCTTCAATTTCTTCTTCGACTTCTTCATATTATTCTTCGTCTTATTCATATTCTTCTTAGGAGTCTTATTTATCAAAGTCTTCTACTGCCATGAATAGAACTCTTTCTATATCACTGTCACTGACTTCATCTTCATCTGATGATGAGATGTCTTCTTTAGTGCATAAGATTTTCTTGAAAACTTTCTTTGTGGTTATTTTTCCTTTATATATTTGTTTTCCTTTTGAGTAACCTTCATCATTTCTCTTTTTCTTATAAGGACATTTGTTATAAAAATGACCAATACCATCACAATTAAAACAAATTAAAGGAATTTTACCTCTATACCTAGCGTCGGTTCCCTTGTTCAGTATTTTGACAAAGTTGGCCACTTCTTCATCATCTTCTGAGACGTCACTGCTACTGCTATGTTCTTCTTTTTGCCTTCCCTTTTTCTTTGAATTTTTGGATGCTTTGAAGGCTTCTTCTTTTATATCTGTATTTTCCTGTTCAGTTCACATTTCATATGCTATGAAGATTCCATGTAATTTGTCCATGCTTATTGATTTTAGATATGATATTTCTTCTAGTGTTGATATCTTAGGGTGAAATCTCATAGGAAGAGATCTTATTACTTTTTGAACAATTACAGATTCTTTGATTTCTTCTCCCAATCATATCAATGCATTTACTGTTTCATCATAATTATAAAAAGTAAGTTGCAATATTCTCATTTTCCTTCATCTTAAGTTGTTCGAACTGACCTCCGTAAGTTTGAAGTTTTTCTGCTTTGACTTTTGAATCTCCTTCATAAATATTTTGAAGTTTTTCCCAAATTTCTTTAGTGGATTTACAATGTGCAACTTTGGTGAATATTGTTTCACTAAGACCATTCAGAAGTGCATTTTTGGCTTTGGAATTATTCTGACTAAGTTTCACTGCTTTGTCATTTGTTGGCAGAACTACTGGTGTTGTGTATCCATCTACAATTGATTTCCAAATTTCAAATCCTTGTGCCTGTATATATGTTTTCATACTTATGCTCCAAAATGCATACTTTTGTCCATTGAACCATGGTATTCCATTTTTATACAAGTTTTTTCTCTCCATGATCTACCTTTCAGTGGTTAAACTAATTTCTAAAGGAACCTTCTCTGAAACCAATTGTTGGATTACTTAGAGGGGGGTTGAATCAGTAATAGAGCAATTTAATAATTTTTAACCATATAATCCAAGTGTTATATCAATGTCGCATTATCATCCAATAAATGCAGAGTAAATAAGCAATGAAAAAATTAACAATCATACACATACACAGTACACCAGTGTTTTACGTGGAAACCCAAAGCAGGAGAAAACCACAGATTTTTTTTTCTTATATGTCTTGAATAATTACATTCATTAGAAGCACCAACATCCTTTGTTTTCCAGTCTGGAAGGAGGCTCCAACCCCCTTTTTTCTCAGGCGACAACCTGAGTGAAGCTCCAAATCCCCTATTCTCTGGCCACAAACAGAAGGAGGCTATAACCCCCTATGTTCTCCAGCTACAAATGGAAGGTGGCTACAACCACCTGTCCTTGCCCCGTCCAACCACCCTAAAGTAGAAGTAGAATGATGAAACCACTGTCACACTATCCCTATGAGATGTACCATTGTAAACCTGTACCAATAAACCTAAACCATGCATCAACCTGTACCTCAACCTGTAATCAACCTGTACCATAAACAAGTGCACCAACCATGCACCGACCTGTACCAAACAACCTGTAATAAATATGTACCATAAAAAAGTGCATCCAACCATGTACCAAGTATGTAACAATCATGTGTCAACTAGTCATCAACTATGACTCATCAAAATGTACCAACATCATCAACTATACACCTCATGTATGCGCCAACTGATCAACTGCTTGTCTCAACCATGTACCCAACATGTACCTTAACCAAAATCCCTCATAAATCTCATCATCCAAATATGATTTGTAACTTTGTAATAGACCTGGTGTATACGATCGCATACTTGCAAACCTTCCTTAACTTTCACAACAAGAGACTAGAATTTTCATCAACCTTTTCTTTAGTCTCACATGACTAGTTTGGGATTAGTCAATAACCCTAAATTAAAAGAATCATAACTTTGTACCTGTAATGAATAAAGATCTAAAAATAGTACACAATGTTATTCAATTTTTTTTATGCAATTCCTCCATGTGTCACTACTTGGAAACTCTCATAAAATGATTTATAGCAAAAATGGCATACCTTTTTGAATTCTTCCCTATTCTAGAGAGTGACCTTGTAGAGAGTGCCCCACATGGAATATTTGTTTAATGGATCTAAAAATGTTCCAAAGAATACTAAAAACTATACTATAACCAACACATTTGGTTTTACTTAATTTGGATTTGTTATGAAGAAGTTATGACGTTTTTACCCAAAACACCTGTTTTAGACTAGTTTCAGGACTAGCCACAAACCCTATTTTTCACGGAGTGTAACTCCAAAAATACAACAACCAGCAAGCTGAAATTTTTAAAACAGATACTTGAATATGTCTCCTCAATGCCCTATCAATTTCATGGTCTGAATATTTCTAGAAAAAATGTTATTGTGAAAATGGTGAGATGACCTATAAATAACATACCTTAGAAAGGATCATCAAAAGAAGTTATCCTCCCTTGAATTTCGACCTTCTTTTCTTCACATTCCCTCGAAAATTAAGATTATATATCCTTTGGTTACCTCAGTCACCTATAGATGTTCAATATGCTCAAGTGTGATTTAAAATGAGAGAGCATTGCCTCTTATTTATACTCTCCAAATATCTTCCTTAGAAGCATCTTCTAGGTCACTTAACCCATTTCTAGGTCACTTAACCCATTTATAGGTCACTTAAC
>JZKD02S1872954.1:410008-422767 GCA_000966675.3 Picea glauca
GCCAACATATGAGGGTCCTCCAACTTCGTAAGGCCATAACTCTCAAACTGTGAGGAGTTATGTGATGTTCCACATACCACCAGAAATGGCATGACATGTACTATCCATATAGAATAGCATTACCTTCAAATATTAAAACTCATACCATTATACATGAAACAACCTTGGTTCCATTACCCAAACCTTTGTGCTACTGGAATTCGCTACCGGAATTTCTTCAAGGGTTGACATCAATGACAACCAACCTAATCTTCTTTGGAAGTGGGTCTATGATAAAATTTTAGTCAGTGCCCATTTACTACGAAGGATACTTTTCCATCATCAATTGTTTTAATTTTCATAGCCCAATTTTCATACATAGTAACTACCGCGTAAGGACCCAACCACCGAGTGGTAAGTTTGTCATTGAAGGTTTTAAATCGGGAGTCAAACAACAAATCCCAATCACTAGGTTGGAAGTCTTTCTTCTTAATAAACTTGTCATGCCACTTGTTCCTCTGGTTTTGGAATAATATTATTCATTGGATAGCATCTTTCCTGATCTCATCCAACTCTTTTAATTGTAGGGCTTGTTGTTTCTGAGCCTCATCTAATTCTAATCCCAATTCTGCGGAAATACGAAAGGTCCTTTCTTGGAATTCTATTGGTAGAAGTACTTGTTTCCCATACACTAGCTCATAAGGGGTATGCCTAGTGGTGTTTCTCCAGGTGGTACAATATGCCCACAAATCCTCTGGAATCCTATCAGCCCAATCCTGATGATGCAATTGAAAATTATTGGTTAATATAGCTTCCAGAACTTTGTTTGAGGACTCTACCTGACCATTATCTTGTGGGTGGTATGGAGAAGACTTGCAGTTCTTGATCCCATATTTCTTCGTTAGTTCTCTCATTAGCTTGGAAGTGAATTGAGTTCCTTGGTTTGTAACAATTTCACGAGGAACACCAAACCGGGTAAAGATGTCTTCATAAATGAATTTGACAACAGAGTTTTTTTTATCCCTGAATAGGGATTTTGCTTCTACCCACTTGGTGACATAATCTATACAAACCAAAATATAAATTTTCTTACGAGACATGGGTGAAATTGGTCCTACAAAGTCAACGACCCATTTCTCGAAAGGTTCTATCATAACTTGGGCACGCAAGGGAATTTCGTCAGTTGACGTGGGTATTCCTATCCTTTGAAAACTATCACAACTCCTTACATACTTGGAAGCATCCTTAAAAATTCTAGGCCAATAGGAACCTGAATGTAACACCTTATATATTGTACGTTTGTCAGAAAAATGGCCACCACATGGTCCATCATGACAACTTCGTATGATTTCTGGTATCTCATCTTCTCGGACACATCTACGAATAATCAAGTCTGGACCAGTACGAAAACGGTCATGGCAAACCCAAGAGTAATTGGCACTTTGCGTAATAATTCTATGCTTTTCATGAGGTGACAAATGAGATGGTAACTTCCTAGTAGCCAAATAGTTTTCCATATCTGAAAACCATGGGGTATTTACAGAAAGAGAAAAAAGGTGCTCGTCTAGGAAACTATCATCTATGGGAATATCATCATCCTGATTTTTTATGCATGAAATAAAATCAGCTACCAAATTCTCCTTTCCAAGTCAGCCAAGAAGGGTGATATTAAACTCTTGCAATAACAGGAGCCACCTAGTCACTCGGCCATTAGTTATGGTTTTATTCATGATAAATCTAATGGTAGAGTGATATGTATGTACAAATACTTCGTAACCTGTGATGTAGTGGAGAAACTTATTAATAGCATGAACTACCACCAATAATTCCTTTTCGGTAACTGTATAGTTTAACTTGGCAAGGGACAAGTTCTTTCTCACTAAATAAATGTCATAGGACTGTTCGTCTTCTTTCTTCCCTATTACTCCTCCTATTGCAGTGTAGGGGGAATCAATGAATATGTGAAATGGGAGAGCCCAATTGTCCCCCCTAAGAATTGGTGCCACAGACAACTTAGCTTTCATAGTTTCAAAGGCGGTTTGACACTGCTCAGTCCAAAAAAAATCAACATCCTTTATTAACAATCCAAACATGGGTGCAACAATCTTTGTGAAATTTTCAATAAACTGTCGGTAGTATTTGACATGTCCAAGAAAGCTTCTCACCTCTTTTTTATTCTAGGGGGGTGGAATTCTGATGATGACCTCAATCTTAATAGGATCGAATTTAATCCCTTCAGATGAAAAATGATGTCCTAAACCACTCCTTCAGTCAACAACATTTTGACATTTTTTATGACTTAAGGACAAGTTCATTTCTTGGCATTTGATAAGGACTTTTTATAAGTTATCTAAGGCTTCCTTATAAGTATTTCCATATATTGTAAAGTCATCCATGTATCATAAATAAGATCAACAAATGTCCCTAGTACTGCTTGTTGAAATGTGGCAGGAGCATTACCCAATCCAAATGGTAAGACCCTATAGGCATAGGTGCCCCAAGGACAAGTGAAGGTAGTCTTGTCCTGGTCCTCGGGTGATATGAGAATTTTATTGTACCCACTATATCCATCTAAAAATGAGAAATATTTCTTTCCTAATAGGGTATCCAAGACTTGGTCAATGAAAGGAAGAGGAAAATAATCCTTCAAAGTGGCCTTGTTAAGATCTCGGAAATCAACACAAATTATCCATTTCCTGGTTACTTTCTTTGGAACCACTACAAGTGGGGATACCCATTTACTGTCGGAGATGGGATAAATGAATCCAAGATTTAATAACTTTTGGATCTCCTCTTTTACTATATCCTTGAGTGCTAGGTTCATCCTTCTCTAGGGTTGCATAACAGGTGTTATGTACCCCTGGGTATATATGTGATGAATGCATGTGTCAGGGTGTATACCCTTCATGTCAGTGTATTCCTAAAAAAATGCCCCTGATTGTTATTTAATGACACTTACTAACTTCTTTTGTTGATCTGCATCTAGTCGGGAATTTATATGTAGAAATTTTCCTGGACTAATTTCGTAGGGCATGGTATAAGATGTGGTAGACTCGTCTATATCGAAGATAAAATATGTAGAATAAGAAATCGATGGGTCCAAGTGTTCTTGAAATTCTTCCCCAAACATGTACTCAAATTGGGGAAAATATTGTGGAAAATCAACACATTTGATAGTAGAAATAAATTGGTTTAGCACATCTTCCATTATGTGCTCCTAAAGTGACCAAGAATGATGACTTGGCAACATAGGCTCTTCCCATTCCTCATTCTCATATGGACATTCAAGCCACCATGTATTCTCCATGATAGGTTGATTTGGTGGATATATGGTGAGCTTATGTATAGAGAGTTCATTTGAGATGGTCACTTCTCCCTCTCTACAGCCAATAAATGCAATGGTTGTGGCTAACCAAGGTCTTCCCAAAATAACGGGATGCTCTTTGGTAGGATCCTTTGAGTGGATGACAATAAAGTATATTGGGTACTCCCATGAGGCTAAAGTAACTATGATATCATCCAAAATTCCTTCGGGTATAACCCTTGTCTTATCTGCTACTTCCAAAATAGTTGGGGTAGGTCTAAGAAGAGATTTTAGTTCTAATTCCTCCAAGGTAGTAATAGTCATAACATTGATGGCTACCCCTAGGTCTATGAGATTGTTCCCAATGGAAACCTCATTAATGGATATGGTCACTACGGGGTTTCCTAGGTTCCCATATTTTGCGACCTTAGGTTCCTCTGATATGTACTCAGAAAGTTATCCTATCAAATGTATTGTTGGAGGATCCATTTGTTTCTTTCCTAGCTTCTTAATACAAAATTATTTGACCACCTTATTGTAGATTGGAATATCCTCAATGGCTTGTAGCAAGGGAATTTTAACACATATATTCTTCAATTCATTAAATATGTCAAATTATGTTTGGGTGGTAGGTTTCTTGATTACTAATATTTTTGGATGAGGGGCCTTCGTAATTTGTGAAGGTTCATTTTAGGGAAGTTTGGGTTCTTGGTCCCTAGGAATAATAACATCTTCCCACCTAGTGTCATCCATGGGTTTTTTGGGGGTTTCCTCTTATTCTTCTTCCCATAACACTATTGAAGGCCTTTGCTTGTCCAGAACTTTCCCCGACCTTAGTTGAATCTCCTGCAATGGAACGAGAGAAATAACATATGTTGGGAAGGCCTGCATCTCAACATTTTTAAGAGGTTGAGTGGATTTATTATTGGGATTGTACATTGGTTGTGTCGGTAATAATGTCAGTCTTGGGGAGATTTCATTATGATATTGTTGTGGTTGTTGTGGAATAGGAGGTAAAGGTGGTGGAACAAAACCTAGCAAAAGTTGTAGGATGTTTGGTGGAAACTAAGGGTAAGGATGGTTGCATGGATGATTTTAAGGATGGAAATTTATTTGAAAATGTAGAAACCTTGGCAAATATTACTAATCCTTCATATGTCAACTATAAATGTTTGGTGATATTTTTTAAAAAATATTCAAATTTCTAAGTATTTTACATAGTTTTTATAAAATTTTGGCGATTCTTAAGGTAAAATAATTTTATCCTATAGAATTTGGGCAAATCGTTTTTAAAATAACGAAACTTGATTTTGGAAAAACCATGGAAAATTAGCCCATGAGCGAAATTTATCCCCTAAAATCATCCCTGGATGGTTGGGCTTAGGGACAGGTGGAGCTTGAGGGTTTCCTTGGTTATTCCCTCCTCCCCATCCTTGAAGCCAAGGATGGTGATATTGTGTAGACCATTTTCTCCAACTTGGTGAGTTCCACTGTTGTGGTTGTTGATAATAGGGTGGAACTTGGGCTGTAGATCCAAGTATGTAGGTTGATTCCTAGGCTACCATGGCCTCCTAGGTGCATAAGAGGACTCCCCAGGATCCCCACTTCTATATATGGCTAACAAACCGAGCAATGATGGATTTTTTTTAGTTCAGTGGTCCTCCATGTAGAAGCCACAAACTAAAATTTTATCTAATGGGAATTCCCTTTAGGAATGCTTCCTCCTACATCTTGGGAAAAATATGCTCATTGTTGCATTTTCCTCTTCCTGTTTCTTTTTAATCTTTAGGGTTTCCAACTGGGAACCTATTTTGCTTAAGATATATATTTTTAAGTTCTCTAAAAGGTTCCCTATCTCTACTGGTTTTAAGTTTCTACTATAAGGATCTCGAACATTCTTCCCTGTTTTATCTCTACTCCTCAAGTAATTCTTACACATTTCACAGATTTTGAAAAATGGTTTATGGGAGATGTCACATGATGCCATCAGGTTAAGTATCTCTAAGTATTCTTATGAAATTACTTTACGGAAAAGGGCCCTGACTACATCATCTGAAAGGTCATAGTACTTTGATTTCTGTGAGATATAAGCAAATCGTTCCATATAATCCTTGAGATTCTCGTCCTCTAACTATTGGATTTTGAAAATATCATTACGAGAATCCTTGGACTTGCATTAATATTGGTATTTCTTAATAAATGTATCTTTCATGGCTTCCCAAGACTTAATAATGGATTCTCCCAACCCCATGAACCTTTTTAATGCAGAGTCCTTGAGGGTGGCAGGAAAGAGTTTTAGTTTCTAGGCATCTTGTAAGTAGTTGTAGCTCCTACACAAGATGTCGAACTCAAATAGGAAGGTATCTGGGTCTTCACCTCTTTTACCATAAAATTTTGGCAGTGCCGAGAGGGAAATTTTTTTCATATTGACATTCTATGTGGTGTCCAAATTTGGAAACCCGAAGGTGGTTTCGGTTTAGTTTTTGGCTTCTTCTCCCTCCTCGTGTCTTACATGGTTGTGATCCTCTTGATCATCCATACTGACTTGGTTTCCAAAAAGAGAGTACCTAGATGGTTTTATCCCTAAATATAACAAAGTATCCCAAGGTTCTTTTCTAAGAAAGGTATCCCTTTGATGGGAAGGTCTTCTGACTGCTTGGATGTTTGGGACTCTACTTGAGCGGATTGAGACTATCAGTGCCAAAGTTTCAATTTGACAAACAATTATATTGGATGAACTAACAAACAAAGTATTCACTTGTTCAAGGTCTACAATATCTACAAAGTTAGGGTATTTTGATGGTGGTGAAAAAACAAAGGTTGTGTTGGTTGGTTCTATGAAAGGATCGAGTGGTCTTGCCTCTTGTCCCACTATTATTGATGCTTCAATTGTATGTTCTATAGTGCTCCCTGTTTTAGTCTCCTCCGAGACTGCTTTAGCTCTTTGAGTTGAGCTAGACCCTACTTTTTGGTATCAGTCTATGGAGTTTATGAGTAGAGTGTTCCCTCCCCCAAAAACGTTAGAAGGAACCTTGGTTGAAAGGTTTTATTTGGTTTTAATGTATCTACCCTTTGGGTCCCTAGGTCTGTTTATGAAAGCAAGCAAAAAAAAAAACTACTATTGGGTTTGGGGGAACCTCCTATAATAGATGCGTAGGTTCTTACCTCTTATATTAAAGTTCCCCTACCACCAACCTAATGCTAAGGTTCAAAAATGATCTATCTCCTAATTATTTCCTACCTTGACACAACTCCCCGGCAACGGAACCAAAAATGGTGGGTTTTCTATATGCACTAAATCCCTCAATTAAATTGTCAACCTGAGGTAAGTAAACTTAGAGTTGTAGCACTATATGTACCAAGGCAGAAAATCTAGAGAAACTATGATCTAACTAAGGGTTAATCTACTTAAGCAAAGACTATCAATAAGAAAACTCTATTAAAGAACTTGAACTATTTACCCTAAGCAACTTTTAAACAATGGATCGATGGAATGTTCCTAAAGAAGCATATCAAAACCCTACTTTGAACAAGTTAACCTATTTAATCTTATGAGCAACAACAAGTAATCTATTCAATCTATTCAATTTAATGAGAAACAACAACAACAAGTTAATATATTCAATCTATTCAATCTAATGAGAATCAACAAGTAAGCAAGTAAGCAATCAAACAACTAACCTATTAAAACTTATTCAGCAAGTAAACTTATCAAAACTATTCAGCAAGTAAACTCTATTCTTAAAACAAAAATCATAATCATTTCTAATCTGCAAAGGGAAATCTTAACCTACTTAATCAAAAGCATCATGACAGTATTCAAAGATTAATCAAAAACTATTCTTAATCTACAATAATAAGAAACTTTAAAGATGATGATTATGTCTTTGGTGCCTAATAACATCATGATGACATCTAACAATTAGTGATATCTCAAGAGGAATGAATTCAATATTGACTTCTATGGAGAAATGAAAAGTATGAATCAAGCAATCTAATGAAAGGTTATCCATCATAGAAGAAATATTAACTATCCTGAAAATCCATGTGATCTCTCATTTTCATGCATCAATCATCCATGATAAGAAAAAACTATTATACTTAATTCAAATGCACTCTTATACTAACTCAAGTAAATTTGAAAGATTATAAACTCATAACTAAAATCTTAATTCAAATTCAACTTCTACTTAAAATTGCTATTCAAATCTAGAACTGAGATATCATAAATTAAACTAATATAATCCCATTATTAAAAACTCGGATTTCAAACTAGAATACTTATAGAAACATAATTCAAAACAATATCTAAAACTAGAATTTCATAATTAAACTAGGCTTAATCCTATCTTTAAGAACTTGAATTTCAAACTAACATGCTCGTAAAAACATAATCCAAACTCTACTCCTATCCTAGCACACTAAGACAAGATTGATAATCAAAATAGATTCATGACAACATGACTAAACTGAGAATTAAACCAACTAATAACACTTGCAATTCAATCCATCGAAACTTGCAAAAGAAGCTCTATGTTAAACTAATACTCTGTTTTAAAGACTACTCTGTTTCATCCTACAGAAATCAATTTAACTTTTAACACACCAACAAACTTAGTATCTTTCAATCCATTCACTAATAAAAAAAATACACAACATAATAGATAGCTATCTCCTACAAGCAACTTTCAAAAGGGAAATTAAATAATTAAATGATGAACAGAAAACACACAACATTTAAATTGACAAAACACATATAACAGGGAAATGAAGTAACTGATAACTACACAACTGAAATATGCAACAATCTATCTACCTAAGTATTCATCCAGACCACTGGTGGCCCCCCCAGCAGGTCGTGTCTACTCCTCAACAACAATTGCAAGCTTAATCAACACGGTTCTATCATTAAATTAAAAAAATGCAGTCTTAACACAAGTTTGCAAAGATGTCTCAATTACACAACGAAATGTATTCTAACAATTCTTTTATTTGGTTTGGCCACTACTAGTGGTATTTATAATGATTACAATTTGAGAGGTCGACCATTGGAAGGGTCGACCTCCTCTAAAAATGGTAAATCCCATTAAATGCGCTTTAACAGCCTTTAGCTTCTAGAAATTGAACGAGTGACTCAACGATTAGCATAACTACTTAATCTGAGATGTCAAGAGCTCAGTAGTTGGAGGCCATGAGGGGGAACAAAACCCAAGTCATCGATTCACCCAACACAGGTCGCCAATATAAAAATTGACAACTCACCTATGCTCCAAGTGATGGATGCAGTGTCGTATGAAGTAATATATTGGGTACTGGATGAAGTGTCGAACAAGCTACCGAATGGAAAATTGCATTGTGAATTCTCCCTGTGACACACAAATCACGCATTAGATCCTTATAAACATTAAATCGTACTAAATCTTACTCAAAACCATTACAAAACATCAATTATGCATACATGTTATAAATCCATGATGAATTGATACAAAATCCTAGGAAAAATTCTTCAAAATGGTTAATAACACATATAATACCGGTACAAAAAGGATTCAATCATCATCATAAAACAACCAAATCATGAGCCCAACATTACCCCCACACCTAAGGTTTTGCAAGTCCCACTGCAAACAAAAATGAATTGCCCAATATGACTAGACTTGCTAAGAAGGGGATGGATTAGCTTTAGAAGCTTCTTACCCTAAAGACTTTGTCTTGGCCCTATTGTGGTGTTTCAATTGTGCACGGAGGCTACGATTGTCATTGGTCATTTGATCAACCAATCATTGGAGGGAATTCACCTTTGCTTGTAATATTTCATTTCCATGGTGGAGATGTCTATCCATGGTCTTCCTCTCTTCCAACTATTGCAGTAGGTGAACATTTTCATGTTGTAATTTTTCAATGGCTAGAGTATGATAAGATATCTCAGAGGAGGGATTAGATCCCTTGAAGGATGTAGATATTCTATCAGTTTTTGGATCTAGCATAGGTATCTGTGAGGTAGCTGTAATAGAGGGTTTATGAGGGGGATTGGGTTCAGATTTTGCTTCTCTATCAGGCTCCAATTATTCTATAGAAATTTCCCTAAGTCTTTTATGGGGTATTTTGAGATCAGAATATACTTGGATAGGATCTGAAGTGCCTGGGTTTTTTAAATTAGGCTTCACACTTTCATTCTAGGTACTTTTTCAAAAATATCCTCCTTTGAATCAATTGGCTCCTCTCTTATTTGTAGGGACTACAGGGAAATATTGTTGAATTTCCTCTTGTAACTTTTTGGGTGCAGGATCAATAGACATTGAGGGTATTGGAGAGTTGTCAATAGGATTTTTAGTCTTCTTTCCCGATGAGGCTGCAGGGGTATCAACACGTTTCTTGGTCTTTTGTTTCGGTAGAGGTATATCTTGAGTAGGAGGGTTTGGATTCTTTGGAGAATGGGGTTTGGATGGAGTAGCAGTCCCTAGATCAAGTGTTTTTTTGTTGATCTTGATTGTAAGATGGGGGTTTGAAAATTGATAAATGAATTCATCCCATGTCTTCCTCTATTTTTCCAAATCGTCTATGACAAGCAATTTGATGAGGTCATGGTGGAATAGGATGTTATGAGGATTGGACACATTCTTTCATACTTGGGAAGACATCTTCTCAAGACTTTTCAAGAAGTAAAAAGGAAAATTCAATGGTTTGTTAAACTAGAAATGAGTTAATAGTTGAAAATGGCAAGCTTTAAAAATAGAGTATCTACCTTCACAAGTGATAATTCTGGTGATGACAATCAGGGGGTTAATTAGTTCATATTTAATTCACTCTTTGGAGTATCCCTTAGCTCCAGAAACATTCTAAAACTCAGGATTGAAAACTCTGTTGTATCTTGGTCATGGAAACTGGTGGTGTTTGAACCAACGATCTTCAACCCTTGGCATATTCGTGGAAGGAAATTGACTCTTTAGAGACCAAGAAGGCCAGAGACCCCATACGATCCATCCTTCAATCGAATCCAAGGGATAATTGTAGAAAAATTCCATCATCGTGGCCCTACAGATAGGCCAAGAATGACCCCCACCCTACATGAAGAAAGACCTCCCTACACTATGCAAATTCGAGGATACCCAAGAGGTCGACATAGGAGGACAACTCATATCGTTTGGGCATGGTTACAATGCGTAGGATGAGAAGAGGAGTGGAATTGGATAGAGGAGTGAATTTGGGCAAAGGACGAGTGCAATTGGGTAGAGGATGAGCACAACAAAATGACCATGCATGAATGAAATAACAATTTGGAGCTAACCCTCTGATTTGGAATGCGCTCAAGGTGAAAACAATTGAATTTGTTGATGAATTCATCACACATGAGTTGCCATGTGTGAGTATGACTGTGCCAATTTTGAATTTGAAGAGTGTCATGTTGGCATAGGGGCAGACCCAGGGTTCAACACTTCAACAACACACCAAAAAAACCCTAACTACCGGCCCTTTCGGCAACACCTGCGAAGTATATGAAGTCTCACCCAAGGTAGAGGCAGGGGTGGTTGCAAGACTCAAGTGTCTACAACCTAGATGGGACACAGATCTATGATCATAGTACTTAACAGAACACTTAGCAGTTAACATTCATTAGTATTAATCCCTTATTCACATCGCAAAAATAAACCCTAACTACAGATCAACACAGTATTCAACAAGATCTAACACATCCAAGCACTTAGCATATAGAAATAGATCAGATCTAGCATTTATTCACATCAATAAGAAATAAGCTATTATATTAGAAGCATCTAACATACATAATGATTAAGAACTAAGCATAAATCACATCAATCACACAAAGAAACCATAACAAAAGATATATGTGGTTCACCCCCAGCGTGGGGCCATGTCCACCAACTCTTCATCTTCTTTATTATCTTCTTTCAATCTTCTTACAAGAAGAAAGCCTCAAAACCTAGTCTGTATAGGATAGAATATTTGTGCGCACCTCATTAGATCCTCCCTCCCCGAGTTAGGTCATAGCACAAAACCTTCTTACAGAATCTGCACATAAAGCCTCTTACAACCACTTGCACCTAGCTCTGCAAGTCTTAACACACAATATGCACAAAGCCTCTAGATCCGCACTAAGCCATTATTACTAGGTCTCATCCTAGTAGTAGTACTTCTTACATCACCTAGTTTTCTATATATACATTTAGAAAAGGCCTAAACACAGGTAAAACGCATGGTCTGACATCCCATACCTGTTACATAAACCCTAAACCCAAAAATTCCACAAAAGGTAGTGAGATCCCGTGATATCCGCTTCACCTGGCACTCCATCTTCGACCAGCCTGTCGAATTACCAAAAGTGGTCAAGCATGACCAAGGTTCTCCAAAAAATGCTCAAGGGCCAATAGGCCGCCAACACTCACCTTTGACTCATCCCGATTCACTCTGATCTGGGAAACTCTACCTCGAAGGCCTCGATCTTGGCTCAAGCTACCTCGACCTATTTCTTCACCAGATCCTCCTTCTCGGTGAACTCTTGAATAACCTTCTTGGTCACAGGTCCTTCCAAGTGTTGTTCCACTGAAGTGACCACTTGTTCTAGGTGTGAACCTTCTCCTTCAATCTCCTCAAAATGTGTGCAAGCTTCATCTTGCACTGGCTGGATCCTTTGGGTCACTTCCATTACTTTACTCTGGATGGCATGGACCTATTTCTGAACCATGCATTACTCCTGGGATATTTTCATCCTCTCAACCGCTGAGAGTGGCTTCAACTGTGCTTGTACTATTTTTTCTTGTTGCTTTTCCTCCTGGAGTTGTGACTCTAGTGTCCTTAGTTCAGGGTCCCCTGCAAGACGCTAATAGGTCTGCACACTTTCACCACTGAGTTGTTTGTGTTCCAAGTCTAATGCCTTGATTCTCTCAACTGCGCTCCTGGCAGTTTCTTCTCTTTGATCTCGCACTTCCTGCGGAGTGCTTGGCACTTCTTTCTATTCGAGTTTTGCGATTCTTGCTTGAAGCTGTTGAATGGCTTCAACGAGCTTTCCCACCTGGCTCTCTATTGTTTCTTCTTCCATCTGTTCTAATCCTATCACAGAGTGAAGTGCTCTAGTGACTGCTTCTTTAACTCCCATCTGCTCTGTGAGTAGTTTTTCCTTCTCCTTCTGGAGTTGCTCTCTATCCTCTGCGAACTTTTCCTGGAGGTCATATTTTCTTATTGTGTAACCTAATGTTTCTCTATGACTTCCTCTTTTACTTGCTTCAATGTATCTGTAGCTAGGCAGGCTCATCTCCCAACTCGACTCCTTCTGATGGCAGTGGCAAAGTAGACACTGCGCGGCTAGATTAGAGGGCTTGATGTACCCCTTTCAGCTTTGCTTCAATCGTATCATATATTGTCTCATGTTTTTATTCATTGCACTGTAAAATATCTTCTAAGGTATATGATATAGCATCGATGATGAGTTCAATGTCATCCACCGTGAGCACAGTCTG
>JZKD02S1872954.1:429164-495359 GCA_000966675.3 Picea glauca
TTCAAAAACTATTTTTTTTTCCTGTTCAGCACTTCATCTTCCAAGGTGGATTCCATTAAAATGAAAATGAATTTTCAAAACCTGAGAGAGTTGTTTGTTCACCATGGGCTGAAGAACGAAAACCTCTTCCATATCTTTCACAAGTGCCACCAGTTGGGAGAATTGAAGCCATATTTCAACCCCTTTTTTCAAGTTTTTGATTTTTCCTGTCTTAGTCCTGATTTTGCGGGAGCTGTTTCGGAGAGATGGAGACGAAATTGGAGAAACCAAAGGAGGTTTTTTCTCCAGAAAAACACATGCACAATAAAATACAACAGTGTTTTCACAGGTTTCACCATTGAGGAGAAATTCATTTCTGAGTTGACCCCTTTTTTGCAACAGTTAGGCCTGTCTTTCATGGCGGAACAGTTCAAGATTTTTAGGGATTTTATTTCTATTTTTGGCCGAGTTGGTTGAATCCAAATTCCTAATATTGAGGGGTTATATCTCCTATATATTCATGTAATTTTAATGTAAAATGGTTGATCCTCACGCCCAAGGGAGTGGTGATCTGTAATCTATTTTGAAGAGATCTACAAGTAATAAAAGTGGTGATTCACAGGATTCCTGTGTGTGGATGTTGGTGTTGTGATTTCTTATCTATTAATTGTTATCCTACTTTGTGATCATTTTGTTTTCTATATATAATAGTTTAAAAGGAGTTTAAGTGCAAAATTGATCTCTGATACTCTATTCCTAGCTTTTAACGATCTGAATGTTTTTCCTCTAATATTAAAGAAAATAAATTCTTAATTTCTTCTCTGTTTTAATTGATTATCTCCCCTTTTTCTATATTTCCATCACTTTAACTTAGAAAGATCCAACATTCTCATTACCTTGCCCTGTGAAGGATCCTAATAAAAGTTCTACCTGATCTCAATGTTTAACAGACCCCATAGCCCAATGGAATTCTAAAACAATCCTTCAGCCAAACATCTCAAATATAAAACAAATTATGCACCTCATAACTAGCCTAAGATCCATGTTAAAACAAATCTAAATCTAACAGAGAGATACCTCTCTGAGTCTTGGAGGGCTAGATCCAAGACTCGAAGCAGTTTTGATGTTACCTCTATGGCTGCCTCCACAGCCTTAAGAAAATTATAGAGTGCTAACACCAATGATCTGGTGGATCACCGTTGGATATACTGTAATGTGTCTGTCCAACCACAGATAACCTCCATGGAAACACGACAACAATATTTTAATGCACGCATTAACCTCTTAATGTCTGCCAAAGCGTGCTATCTTCATCACATTGAGGATCATGGACCTAACGATGTCCATGGTCCACAGCTGGGGGATTATCTTTGACTTATTCCCCATTTTGTTGGTCAAATACTTGTGTGGTGCAAGCATTCTATAGTTCTTGCGATCTCCCAGGTTGAAGTCATTGATATTCAAGGTCGGAATCTATCATAACTATGGTTTGACTATGTGTATCCCCTTGGAGAGGTACGCAGTGATCAATGTGTAGTCGAAGTCCCTAGGGACACTGTCACGACTCACCATGCCAGCCAGAGGCGGGATGTAGTCGGGCAGGATTGATGGGATGAGATTCGCATTTGCCAAGTCATCACGATGATTGGTTAGTTTCTCTGTCACAGTTCTAGAGCGCCCACATCGACATGTAGTTGATGGGGACACTTGTAATCCTATAGTTGATGAGGCTTGTGCTCCTGCGGACATGACCTTCTCAGCCATGAGGTCTATGAGGATGTCTTCGATGGATTTCTCTACTACTCTAAAGTCACCCGACATGCATGCTCAAGATCAGATATCTTTGGTCCATGAACAAACACTCAAGGTGGCTAAACAGATGGCGAGGTCTCAATAAGAAATACGCAAAAGCACCAGGTTCTTTGTGGGCTCAGCTAATCACAATTCAAAAAAGTGTTCTCAGTGAAACTTTCTATGGGATTAATTAACAACGTCATAATGGATTCCTCCAACAGACAAGAAAGTCTTCATCAATGTGATTCCATCCGTTATGGTGTGATCTCAATGGTCCAATGGCGATCTTTCCAACCATAACTCTATTTCTATCCATTTGGGAGATTCGTTCTAACAATTGGAATTCTTCCAATGGTCATATTGCTTCACCATGGTGAAGTACCAATCTACATTGTTTTGATATTCCAGTAGAGCTCAAATTCTATAATCCTTCTTTCTACGAAGTCCTCTCTGTAACTTCCTGCAATTTTTCTAACTGTGATTTCTTCTTATTTATCTTTCTAGCCTTCTTTCCTGTGATTTGAGTTACTAGGTTCCTCTTTCCATTCTTATTCTTATCTATACTCAACATAGCAACTTCGCGTTGTTGATGATCTTTCGCAGGGTTCAAGGGTAATACTTCTTCTTTTTCTGGAATAGGTTCTCTACTCTCTTGTATGGATAAGTTATTTAATCCTTCTTGTGTTCTTTCAACTTCGACAACCAAGTCTCTAGCCCTTAGTATCTTTGACTTGTCCTCGTGTTCTTCCAGTAAGTGCATTATTCTCCTAGCCATGAAATCCCTTAGTTCTTTCTTTTTTTGTTCTAGAGCTTCCTCTTCTTCTTTCCTTCGGATCTGATTTTTCTCAATCCAAGTTCTTCTTATAAAAAGAGCAAAACGGTCGATGTTCTCAACAGACTTAATGACCTCAAATTATTCTTCTGTCGATGCTCCATGAGAATTCATAGATACATGGGTAAGTCTTCCACATAGGGTTATCATCTTTCCTTTAAATAATCCTATTCCTCCCAATGAAGGAACCATAGTAGGCTTTCCTAATATTTCACAAGTACTTTATGTCATGAGCTTCACATGTGCTTTTGTATCCAATACACAGTCTATGTCGAAGTCTCCTATCTTGTTTCTATGCACTCTTTTTCTTTTAAGATCTCTAATAAATTGGTGACTTTGTGATCATTCAATGTTTCTTTCATCTATAATAATATAACCTCCGATTATTTCTGGTTCTTTAGCATATTCATAGTCTCTTGACCTTCCTCGGGGTTTTCTTGTCGCATGCTCATCTTCTCAACTTTAGTAATCATTCTATGGCAATCCAAAACTTCATGATCCATAGCTTTACAACAAAGACAACTAGGACCTCTACCAGGTCATTCCTTAGCAAGATGTCCCAGTCTTCTGCAACTATAACAAAGAGTTAATCCTCTCTTTCTTTTAAATGATCCCCAACCTTTCCTATACTGCCCACTCGGATCACAGTAATGAACCTGCAAAAAATTCTTTCTGGGATCTTGCATCCATTTGTTAGTCCAAACATTCTTTCTATGCATAGGAATAACATATATTTCATTACTTTTATCAGATGTATTAATTCCAAATCTTCTTTCTTCTAGTTGTGTCCTAGTTTTCATACCAGGACAAAATCTATCAAGAATACCTAGATCCATTCCTTCGAAACAAAAATTTCCACTTATCTTACCTTTATTAGAGAAAAAAGATTTAATATCTTACCTCTTTTCTTCAGATCATACTTATCTTCTTAGCACAGAGCTTCACAAGTCAAGTATATTATTGTGCACTACAACAACAGATCTACACACAGAGCTTTATCTTTTCTTCAGTTCCCAGCAATCACAGTTTCAGGGCCTGACAATGGAACCATTTGTTGGCACAGGGGTAGACCCAGGATTCAACGCTTCAATAGTGCACCAACAAAACACTAACTACTGGCCCTTTCGGCAACACCTGCAAAGCAAATGATGTCTCACCTGAGAAAGAGGTAGGGGTGGTTGCAGGACTCAAGTGTCTACAACCTAGCTGGGACACAGATCTGTGATCACAATACTTAATAGAGCACTTAGCAGTTAACATTCATTAGTATTAATCCCTTATTCACATTGCAGAAAGAAACCCTAATTACAGAGCAGCATAGTATTCAACAAGATCTAACACATCCAAGCACTTAACATATAGAAATAGATCATATCTATCATTCATTCACATCACTAATCACTAAACTATTATATCAGAAACATCTAACATACATAAAGATTAAGCACTAAGCATAAATCACATCAATCACACAAAGCAACCATAACACAAGATATACGTGGTTCACCCCAACATGGGGCTATGTCCACCAACTCTTCGTCTTCTTTATTATCTTCTTTCAATCTTCTTATAAGCACAGAGTCTCAAAACCCACTCTGCATAGGACAGGAGATCTGCGCGCACCTCGCCAGATCCTCCTTCCCCGAGTTAGATCACAACACAAAACCTTCTTACACAGTCTGCACACAAAGCCTCTTACAACCACTTGCACTTATATCTGCAAGTCTTAACACAAAATATGCACAAAGCCTATAGATCCACACTAAACCAATCTTACTAGGTCTTGTCCTAGTAGTAGTACTTCTTACATCTCCTAGATTTCTATTTGTACATTTACAAAAGGCCTAAACATGGGTAAAACCCATGGGCCAACATCCCATACCCGTTACATAAACCCTAAACCCAAAAAGTTCACAAAAGGTGGCGATATCCTGCAATCTCCGCTTCGCCTAGCGCTCCATCTTCGACCAACCTGTCGAAGTACCAAAAGTGGTCAAGAATGACCAAGGTTATCCAAAGATTGGTCAAGGGCCAACATGTCCTTTGGAGGCAATCCTAATGATGAAAGTATTATATCAATGTCCAAGTATTCGACTTGGACATTTGATCATAAAAATGTATTTAGAGATTGTATCATGCCATTTAACTATCTCATCATACAACTGAACAACTAAATTAATTCAAACAATTCTTGGTTACCTTAAATCATGTTCATTTGTTGTGTGTGTGCACCTCATTCGATCCTTCATATGGTGCATCATCCATTCGTCCATATGGCACCCCATATGGTCTTCCAAATTGCACTCCATATGGCACTCCATATGGTACTCCTGTGCAAAATGGAATGTGTTCATCTTGTAATGGATGTTTTATCCATAGCACTCAGTCTTAAACAGTTTTGATAGTCATAGTGAACAGGATCAGAGACAGGATAAGAGTGTTCCACTAGTACTTTCTTTGTCATTACGCTCGCACAATTTGTTCCTCTATCTCGTATATTATAAGTCATGTAATCACAAGTCTGTAATGAACAGTCTGTAAAGAAAAACCAGTTAAGTGATCTGTCGAAGAAATATATAGCAGGTTTATAACACACAATGAGCATTTCAATAAAAAATAATTGTTGATATAATAGCCCATATCATGAAAGCAATATACATAAATTTTTACAAAGATTCTACTTCTTCTTCTCATGGATTATAGAGGCAGTATTTTCATTTCTCAGCTCATGAAACCCCTTCCCCACTCCTAAGTATTGTGACACCTCACAATAAAAAATATATGAAACCAGTCAATTCTCCCAATAGTTGAAGATTTACAACTTGTTAAGTGTAGAGATAAATTTCACATACTGGTCTCACGAGACTGTTAGAATATGGCCCCACCTATAGGATAGAATATCCTACATATAGTTAAGAAGAGGTAGGAGAGAGAGTATCAAGAGAGTCTCAGATTTAGTTCCCAATGGAAGATTTATGGATTTCATTAACCTTAGCTTAACCATACATACTTTGTGTCAGCTTTGTCTACAAGTAATGTCGTACATCAAGACAAGTTTAAGATTTAGGAATTTCTTATTTTTTGTCAGATTATCATCCTCACTAGGTAGAATGCCCCATTGCTAGCAAGCTTGTTCAGTACTTTGATAGGTTTACATAGTCATACCATAGGCTGATACCCGCTACTAGTAGACCTATTCAATATCCCGGTGGGGTATGCTCTTACACCCTCAAACACTGGCCCTCCATCTTTTAATATTTTAATATAATATTGCTTTGTGCAAAAAGATGGGGGGACAACTTTGAATATTTTTTTTTTTTTTTAGATTGGGATGGTATTTATGTTAGAGGATGACTTTCTTTTATGTGTTCCTTATATATTGTCCTGATGTAAGGGATAATTAAGTGGACATAGCGTATATAAATATATGATATAATCAAGCATTTTTGGTGTGTAGTGGATTGTACCATTGGGAAAGAACAGAAAGGTATCTTTAGTCTCAACTCACTTTTTTTTTTTTTTAAGTTATTGTGATGTTTCCATGGCTAACCACTAATCATACCTCCTTGTTACTCTTTAATAAAGATACTTTACTCACTTACTGAGGGTTCTTGGGGAAACTGTATGAGTAACCTCTAATTTTGATGGTTAAGGTATCACTTCCTTATATTCTCTAGTGGTGAAGGTTTAAGAGCAGTTGTTATTAAAGATGCCTTGAGAAAAACAAGATGGAAATATTTGCAAAAAATCTGGATAATTACAACAAATCATTATTCAATTGATGCTCAGAAAACAACAAGGTTCAAATATAGAAATATTTTGAAGGAAAATACTTCCTTTGTATCTCCTTGAAATTTTCTACTCCTGGTGAAATAAATACCTACAAAAATCTATAGAATTGTCTATCGACATACTTCAAAATTATTTACATATGTACAGTCGAAATTTCAAAAAAACATTCAAGAAAAAGGGGGGAATTCCCCATCTACTAAGGCCAATGCCTTGTCAGTTGACATGACCTGTAGAAAATATTATTTGGAAGTGGGTTTGTGATAAACTTTGAGTCGGTGCCCATTTACTATGAAGGAGACATGTCCATCATCAATTGTTTTAATTTTCACAACCCCATTGTCATACATGGTGACTACCTCATAAGGACCCAACCACCGAGTGGTTAGTTCTCCTTTGAAGGTTTTAAATCAGGATTCAAACAACAAAGACCAATCACTAGGTTGGAATTGTTTCTTCTCAATAAACTTTTCATGCCACTTGCTTCCTCTGGTTTTGGAATAATATTGTTCGTTGGATAGCATCTTGTCTAATCTCATACAACTTGTTTAATTGTAGGGATCATTTTTTATGAGCCTCATCTAATTTTAATCCCAATTCTGCGGCAATACGGAAGGTCCTTTCTTGGATTTCTATTGGTAGAAGTACTTGTTTCCCATACACTAGCTCATAAGGGGTATGCCCAGTGGTATTTGTCTAGGTGGTCCGATATGCCCACGATGCCTCTGGAATCCTATCAGCCCAATCCTGATGATGAAATTGAATAGTCTTGGTTAATATAGCTTCCAGAACTTTGTTTGTGGAAGCTACCTGACCATTAGCTTATGGGTGGTATGGAGAAGACTTGCAGTGCTTGATCCCATATTTCTCTGTTAGTTCTCTCATCGACTTGGAATTGAATTGAGTGCCTTGGTATATAAAAATTTCATGAGGAACACCAATGCCTGTAAAGATGTATTCATAAATGAATTCGACAATGGATTTTTATGTATCCATGAATAGGGATTTTGCTTCTACCCACTTGGTGACATAATTTGTACAAACCAAAATATAATTTTTCTTACGAGACATGGGTGAAATTGGTCATACAAAGTCAAGGGCTCATTTCTCTAAAGGTTCTATCACAACTTGGGCATGCAAGGGAATTTCTTCAGCTAACATGGGTCTTCCTATCCTTTGACAACTATCGCAACTCTTCACATACTTGGCAACATCCTAAAAAATGCTAGGCCAATAGTAACTTGAATGAAACAAGTTATATGATGTATGTTTGTCATAAAAATGGCTACCACATGGTCCATAATGACAACTTTGTAGGATTTCTGGTATCTCATATTCTCATACACATCTACGAATAATCAAGTCTAGACTAGTACAAAAAAGGTCATGGCCAACCCAAGAGTAATTGGCACTTTGCGTAATAACTCTACGTTTTTAATGAGGTGACAACTGAGATGGTAACTTCCCAGTAGCCAAATAGTTTTTCATATCTACAAACCATGGGGTATTTACAGAAAGGGAAAAAGGTGCTCGTCTGGGAAACTATCATCTATGGGAATATCATCATCCTAATTTTTTATGTGTGAAAGAAAATCAGCTACCAAATTCTCCTTTCCAGGTCAATCAAGAATGGTGATATTAAACTCTTGCAATAGCGAGAGCCACCTAGTCACTTGGCCATTAGTTATGGGTTTATTCATGAGAATTATAATGGCAGAGTGATATGGATGTACAAATACTTTGTGACCTGTGATTTAGTGGAGAAACTTATTAATAGCATGAACTACCACCAATAATTCCTTTTCAGTAACTATATATTTTAACTTGGTAGGGGACAAGTTCTTTCTCAAAAAATAAAGGTCATAGGATTGTTGGTTTTCTTTCTACCCTAATACTCCTCCTATTGTAGTGTCGGAGGCATCAGTGGATATGTGAAATGGGAGATCCCAATTGGTCCCCCTAAGAACTGGTGCGACAGACAACTTAGCTTTCAGAGTTTCAAAGGTGGTTTGACACTACTCAGTCCAAAGAAAATCAACATCCTTTATTAACAATCCAAACATGGGTGCAACAATATTTGTGAATTTTTCAATAAATCGTTGGTAGTATCCGACATGTCCAAGAAAGCTTCTCACCTCTTTTTAGTCTTGGGGGGTGGAATTCTGACGATGACCTCAATATCAGCAGAATTGATTTTAATCCCTTCATATGAAATGTGATGTCCTATAACCACTCCTTCAGTCAACAACATTTTACATTTTTCATGACTTAAGGACTGGTTCATTTCTTGACATCTGATAAGGACTTTTTATAAGTTATCTAAGGCTTCCTAGTAATTATTTCCATATAATGTGAAGTCATCCATGTATACCTCCACACAATCATGAATAAGATCAACATATATCCCTAGTAGTGCTCATTGAAATGTGGCAGGATCATTACACAATCCAAATGGTAAGACCCTATAGGCATAGGTGCCCCAAGTACAAGTGAAGGTAGCTTTGTCCTGGTCCCCAGGTGCTATGAGAATTTGATTGTACCCGCTATATCCATCTCAAAAGGAGAAATATTTCTTTCCTGACAGGGTATCCAAGACTTGGTCAATGAAAGGACGAGGAAAATAATCCTTCAAAGTTGCCTTGTTAAGCTCCTGGAAATCAACACAAATTATCCATTTCCTGGTTACTTTATTTGGAACCACTACAAGCAGGGATACCCATTTACTATAGGATATGGGATAAATAAATCTGACATTTAATAACTTTTGGATCTCCTCTTTTACTATATCCTTGAGTGTTAGGTTCATCCTTCTCCGGGGTTTCCTAACAGGTGTTACTTCCCCCTGGGTATATATGTCATGAGCACATGTGTCAAGGTGTATACCCTTCATCTCAGTGTATTCCTAGACAAATGTCCCTGATTGTTCTTTAAGGACACTTACTAACTGCTTTTGTTGGTCTGCATCTAGTCCGGAATTTATATGTAGAAATGTTCCTAGACTAATTTCGTAGAGCATGGTATAAGATGTGGCAGACTCACCTATCTCGAAGATAAAATATTTAGAAGAAGAAATCGATGGGTCCAATTGTTCTTGAAAATTTTCCCCAAACATGTACTCAAATTGGGGAAACGATTGTGGAAAATCAACACACGTGATAGAAGAAATAAACTGGTTTAGCACATTTTCCATTGTGTGCTCCTGAAGTGCCCTTGTGTGCTCCCATTCCTCATTCTCGTATGGACATTCAAGCCACCATACATTCTCTATGATAGGTTGAGCTCATGGATATATGGTGAGCTTTTGTATAGAGAGTCCATTTGAGATGGTCATTTCTCCCTCTCTACAGCCAATAAATGCATTGGTTGTGGCTAACCGAGGTCTTCCCAAAATAACGGGATGCTCTTTGGTAGGATCCTTTGAATGGATGAAATTAAAGTATATTGGGTACTCCCATGAGGCTAAAGTAACTATGATATCATCTAAAATTCCTTCAGGTATAACCCTTGTCTTATCTGCTAATTGCAAAATAGTTGGGGTAGGTCTAAGAAGAGGTTTTAGTTGTAATTCCTCCAATGTAGTAACAGTCATAACATTGATGGATGCCCCTAGGTCTATGAGAGTGTTCCTGATGGAAACCTCATTAATGGTTATGGTCACTACAGGGTTTCTCGGGTTCCCATATTTTGCGACCTTAGGTTGCTCTGATATGTACTTAGAAATTTCTTGCATCAAATGTACTATTGCAGGATCCTTCTGTTTCCCTCCTGGATTCTTAATACACAATTCTTTGGCAAACTTACTATAGATTGGACTATCCTTAATCGCTTGTAGCAAGGGAATTTTGACACAAATATTCTTCAATTCATTCAAGATGTCAAATTCCGGTCGGGTGGTAGGTTTCTCGATTACTAATCTTTCTGTATAAGAAGAGGCCTTCATAATTTGTGAAGGTTCATTTTGGGGAATCTTGGGTTCTTGGTCCTTAGGAATAATAACATCTTCCCACCTAGTGTCATCTATGGGTTGTTTGGGGGTTTCATCTTCTTCTTATTCTTGGACCCTAGAGATAAGTATCGTGCTCCATGGCATAGATTGGGTCTAGTGGAAAAGAATGAATACTTTGGATCCTTCCATCCAATGAAGGCTATCGGGATGAGTAGCCATGAATAATGGAATTATTTCCCTAGATCCTGTGTATCCTTGCAGTCATCTAGGAATAGATTTATAAAATAAGGGGCCTAGCTGAGTGTGGTGCCCTCTGCACATTGTGCTACAACTGCGACAACTCTGGTCAGGACTTCCTCCTTGTGGCACTTCCTGACTAATTTGCATGCCATAATTTTTGTGGCCATTCTTGTCACATCATCACTAATACGCTTGATGATGATTCAATACTGTTATTGGATAAATCGGTAGGTGTAGACACTAACTGATCTCCCTATATCCACCTAGATCTAGAACAAAATGGGACAGGACATGACTCTTTCTCTAAGTTGTAGTCATTGAATCTACTACCAATAAGGAATGAGTGACATACCTTTATATCACTTCCTTAGGTATCTGTTGTTCCTACTTCGTTTCAGTGCTCTTGTGGAATCAGGTCCAAGACAGCACAAACCAACCAAAGTGAAGATAGCAAAGTATATTCAATGTCAACCTATGCATATGATCAAGGATTTATGCAATAAAATAAGAGTGATTTTATGGGAAAGGGACATGTCACTATATTATATTAGATGAAAGTAGAAGATACAACCAGATCACCTTAATGTCACAAGATTCCTTTCAGTGATCCTTGGTTCCAACACACTTTCTCTACACTTGCATGAAGAAGATCCAATACCACTTGATAGACAAATAGAGTCTTCAAGCTTCAGTCCAGACAAAGTTCTTCACACAATTCACCCATCAATTCTTCATTCAATCTTGCTTAACCTTTTCCATGAGAAACATTTCAATATATAGGAGAAGGAGAGATGGTTAAATGGATGAGGATGATCCCACTAAATCTGAGAAGTCAGTAGGATGCCAACCATGTGAATTCCAACTCATTTTCTAGAAGATCCTATTCTAGAACCTTCGTAACCTCTTCTTCCATTTTTAGCCTTGAAACAGGTTCACACCCTGCTTATAGAACAAACTGTGAACTCCTCGCAGGCCAAGGATATAGAAACCTGCGAGAATGAGGATTTTTGCACTCTACATCATATGCAGCCTGCGAACTCACTTTAAAAATATGCTTTGTAGAGGAAGACAATAGTCACTTTTCTCAGGCAAAAAAGTCCTTATGAGGGCCTGATCACATAACTATAGATACATCACCAGAGTGACCAAAATCATGTGTAATAGAATTCCCCCCAAAGTATGAGACTGGAACTCATGAAAACCAAAATACTTTGTAAAATGCATGTGTGTGTCAGAAACAAGGAGCGCACCTAATCAGAAACCTGCAAACAACCAAGCATCTGCAGAGTATAATACCAGTTCTGAGGTAGGAATTCCCATTCTCGGATCACAAATAAATGAAATCATAAATGTAGGCCATGGCCACCAATCATACACCATGGATCCATGTCACCAAAATGCTACATAGCCACCAAGAATACACTATGGATCTATGTTAGAAGACTCGAATTAATACATAGCCACACGACATACAAAGTGGATCTATGTGTCGATACAAATCATCCATACTCCATCGCAGCCTGGATCAAAAAGATGAGACCCAGGGTCTTCAATCCCGTCACTTGAAAGTATGAATCTAGCCATGCGACTACATGTGTTGAAGTCGAACATGGTAGAAACCACTCGATTACCGGTCATTGATGAAAATCGTTAACAAGTGTGAGGGAAATCACCATTGATGTTAATGACTCCCAAGGTACCAAAGTACAATCCAAATGAATGTGAATGAATGAGTTGAAGTCGAACACTCGGTGTAATATCTCGATCAGGGACCAATGATGTGAAACCCCTATCGAAAGCGAAGAGACCTGCCATTAAGGCATGCATGTTCTAAGGTACTAAATGATTTCTAAGTCTTAGTCCCGGATAATGAGTTGGAGTCGACGGAAAAAGACTCGTCAGAGGAGGGCCTTGATGTATCCCCCATCAATGACATGAAATAAGTAACAGATTTTGAGGGTAAATCAAAGTATGAATATGATTCGAAATAGACATAGGGAAGGCCAACATGGTAATAATGGACAATTGCAGATGGCCTACTCAATGGAGGGATCGTTTGAACTTATCTTTAACATATGAACAACACGAAAAAGGAATCAACAACATTGACTCAAATACGACCCAAGATATGACCTTGTAGCAAGTCAGACGAGAGACAAATGGAATAGGGGGTGTCAAATGTTCAAGAGCGATGCTTACTGCCATTAATATGAATACGAAAACACATCCCTTTCCCAAAATTGCCCCCACCATTTCTGGCGAGTACCTCTTTATTTTTACACAAGCTTGAGGAGGATAACATATTCTTGTCGATGTAAGCTCATCCTTCGGACGAGTCCCTCGGGATATGTTTAACGAACCCTAAGAAGGAGTGGTTTGATCCCATTATGGGTCTTTCGATGTTTGTTTAACGAGTCCAAACATAGAAAACTTGGGGGTTTTTCATGTTTTGAGAGTCTGAAAAACACTTAAAGAAAAATCTCCTAGTTCCTTTTTCGTAAATGAGTTCGATGAGACCAAAAAAGTGATAAACTATCGCCCGTCGAACATTTTCTTCAAATACTTTAACGAGCGTAAAAAGAACAAGATCGCTCGGCAATCTTTTCATTTTTATGGAGCGTGAAAAGAGCTTAATGGATACTCCCTCACGTTCATCATTTTTGTGTCACCATGACGAGTATGAAAAGACAAGAAAAAGTATACTCGGTTGCGTTCTCATGTATTTTCGAGCGCGAGAACGAACGAAGACTGAGCTCGATATTTTTCCTACAAAAACCCTAAAAAAGTAGTCGTACATGTGACAAAAAAAGAAAAAATACCCGTACACCATCGTTCAGACTTTGAAGTCACTATATCTGCGAAAAAACATACTCACAAGGCTATTAGGGTATTAGGTTTTTTAAGCAAAGCAATAAAAATAATATGAAAAATCAACAAGAAATAGTAAAAAGTGAATAAATATGGGTGAAAAAACTATTTTTACCATTTCATTGTTACTTTGCCAAACACTTGTCCAACATACCTCATTTTTCCCCAAATTTATTTGCTCTATTGCGGGAGGTACAAGTGATCATTCGGCAAATGGTTTCAGCCAACGAGTTAATCTCCTAATTTTCCAACTTTTCAATGGTTTACTTTTGATTTTTATTGGCAATTTTTAGAGTTTTGAGTCCATTTTAGGGTCGGTAGATGCGCTCAAGCATTCTTGCAGGTGGGCTTCAGTGCACTGGTGAGAATCTCACACTGTTCAAAAGCTTCACCTATGAGGGCCGAAAAATAGACTTTTGTGTGTGGTTTTGCTCAATAAAAAATTATGCAAGAGGTTAAAACAAGTTGTTGAATTCCTTCTCATGGCTACATTGCAGGTGTTGACCATCACGATGCTGGAATGGAGGGAAAAAGAACACGAGGAGGATGATTCCACTATCAGGAAGGGTCCGGGTGTAGTCGTTTCCCTCCGGGAATGTGGGCTCTTAAAAAATTTTAGGGTCCCGGGCATGAGATCCCAACTCAGGTTGTTAGAGTACCTGGTCCACATGTGGGATGTGGATCAATAGTTATTTCATGTAGGGGTCCACATGTTGACACTAGATATCGAGGATATTTATTTTCTCACAGGGTTGTCACGACATGGATACCATGCTACTTTGACCGGAGGTAGAGGCGGCGAACTTCCTATGAGCGAGTATCTTCATCGATATTGTGTTCCCAAGGCAGGGAGAAGCAAGGGTAAGGTTTCCATTTGGGGGGTCCAAGATTTGACCCTACAGACTATCTTGTTTACCATTGCATGCATGGTTGGGAGTGCAGCTCCGCACATGGCTCTCTAGAGCTATTTCCAATCCGCAATAGAGTGCACAGATATTTAGGTTTTCAACTGGTCGGACGCGGTTCTCCGCAGTATGAAGAGGCTACTGACAAAGTGCAGAAGGGGTAACCTGAAGCAGTTTGGGTACAGGTCACTTTTGGTGTCATTCTTCCTCGAGAGGGTCCCACTGCTACGACTACAGGTAGATTGGGATTTATCGGCCCCACGGTATCCGAGGATGCTGAGGTGGTGTAACCTCATGTCTTGGCACATAACAAGGCCTATAATCAAGTATAATGATTCATTTTTTGATTGGTTAAGGCCCCAGATGCTGATGATCGATGACTACGCATATGTCGGTTTAGATTTCCGAGGAGATCTAGATTTGGTCCTGCCTAAGGACACTCAGTGGGGTGACTTAGGTGAGAAGTACACATTTTGTTCTTTTTTAATGTTTTTTCAAATTTTATTATATAAAACGTTTTTATGTTTATCCAAGGACTAATCAAAAAACTTCTTCTGATGACACAAATGTGGGGCTGTATTGACCTCCAGGAATGTCTCCCATTCAGAGGTGAGGTGAAGTGGCTTCAGTGGAAAGATGGGATGCCGAGGACTACGAGGCAGTGGAAAAAAACTTAGAGGGGTTGATTGCGGATGTACTGAACATTTCTATTGGGGAGATCCTGAGACATTATCAGTGCCATACTGTGGGTGTGTCTGAGTCTCTTAGTCAACTGCTTCGTAGGGTAGCCCGAGAAGTTGTATGTTATCATGGGTGTCATCCATGATGTTATTTTGTGGAAGCTATGGGCTTCATACTTTGAGATTTTGATCTTTGGACAAAAACTTTTTGTAAAAACTTTTGATCGTTATATACATATATACGACTTCTATTGGCTTATTTTGTGTTGTATAATACATGTGATGTGTGATTGGTTCATAAATGTCCCAAATGTCTGTCTAACACATAATTATCTAAGGCATCAGTCAATGTATTTAGACATCTAGGAATGTGCTGATATTAGATATAATCAAAATAACATTCCAAGAGGTGAATTCGTAAATATACCCGTAATAAAGTAGGACTTCAGATAGCATAGACATTACTTAACTATAGTACTACTAGCTGTGAATCGAGTCGTATAACCAGGTGGCGGATATCAAGCAAAATAACATCAATCAACAATTCGATGACGACGATATATTTTGCGATATTATTGATCGCAAGACCGAGGCACACACCTCGTAGACTGATAAGTTCGTTTGTAGGTGCGTAAATTTCCCATGCAGTAGAAGCAAGGTTCTGAGTACTACGACTACCGCCATCGGTGAAGCCAATGTGGGGTAGCAAAGACTCTGACATATGGAAACCAAGCACAACGCAAGATAAGCGGTCGAGGGAAGAGACCAAATAACGAGAAAGCATACTAAAGTAACACACAAAAAGTATGATACAATAAAATACAAGCACTCATGCACAGGTGATCTTAAGCATAGTACTTCTTTAAGTACAACCCATTTCTGGGTTCACTCAAAGGGATATTTTCATAGTCCACCAATCGTAAGCTCCTTTCTCCAACACTCGCCTAATGATATAAGGACCTCGCTACATAGCTTCAAATTTTTCGGCTCCTAGCATATCTCAATCTTGTTCGTAAAGGAGAACTAGATCACCTTCAGAGAAAACGTGTGGCTTGACATGTTTGTCGTATTGGGATTTGACAAATTTATTCTAGGATTCTATAAATAGGGTGGCATCACAATGGGTTTCATCTAGTTGCATGAGATACAATAGACGCTCTTCTTCTGTAGAAGTGTTTGGGAGAATTTTGACGGCTAGTTTTAGAGAAGGTATCTCACATTCAATCGGCGAGATGGCTTCTAGACCATAAACTAACTGGAAAGGTGTAAACCCGGTAGTAGACTTAACGGATGTCCGTTAAGCCCACAATGTTGAAAACAACATCGTGTGCCAACTCGTTTTGTGAATCCCTATCATTCATAAAAGCATGCTAATGAGAACTTTGTTTATTGCTTCAACATGGCCATTGGCTTGTGGGTAATAGTGTGTTGAGTTTTCATGGCGAAGACCCAACTTTTCGGTGAGTTCAAACATCATGAAGTTTCTAAAGTGGATATCGTGATCAGTAACAATAGCTTGAGGAACACCAAACCAAGCAATGATGTGATTGAATATGAATAATGTTGTAGTCTTTCCAGTATTTCCAAATGTCGGCATCACTTCGACCCATTTCGTAAAATAATCTACAGCTACAATAATGTATCCATGCCCCTCGACTGAGTGAGGGTGAAATGTCATGAAATTGATACCCCATTTCGCAAAAGGACCAATGGATACCACAAGGTGTAGAGGAGCAGGGTGTGATCGTATTTTATTGTTGTAGGTTTGGAAAGCATGGCATTTTTGGACAGTGATTATACAATCGTTGAATAAAGAAGGCCAAAAATATTGATCCGTTGGATCTTTTAATGACTTATGGTTGAGTTTTAATTTTGCATGCGTTAATTAACCATTTGAGAAAACTTAGTAAAGAATGAGGAAACAAAGAGGAATTATAATAGCCATATACATATGTGCAGATCTGAAATGCAATAAAAGACAGCAAACCATAACACGCAGATTGATAACGAAGTTCGGCACAACTTTGCCTACGTCTCCGGGCCTTTTCTCTGTGGGGGAGGCTTCTTTATTCGACGGTGGTCAGTGCTAGACAAATTGGGCTGGAAAGTCTGGGTCTGGAGATATATGATGATATCCCCATACCAAAGGTCATAGAAACTAATCAGGAAAAGGGATTCATTGGGTAATGAATCCTCTACTACATTTTTTGTCTCGGAATAGGGAAGGTCGCATATCAACTCAGAAAACACCAAGGATTTCTTGGACTTAATGTGTTCGAATTCTAAGTCAAACTCCTAGAGTATTATGATCCATTTGGAGTATTTTCCCCCTAGCAATTGGCGTATAATAATGTGTTGCATAGGGTTGCAGTTGGTAGCCACCGTAGTCTTGCGTAAAAGGATATAGTGTCGGAAACATTGAACATCTTGGAAAACGACCAAGGCCAGTTTTTCAACATGTAAATGCTTGGTTTTGGTAGTCGTGAGACTCTTACTCAAATAATAAATGACATGTTTTTCATGAGAATCATCCTCCTGAATGAGAACCATAGCGATGGTATAGTCCAAGGCTGCGAGATACAAGAAATAATCCCAACTGTAATTAGGTGGGAAGAGTAGTGGGTTACAAGTTAAAGACAATTTCAAAGCTTCGAAAGCTTTGTCAGCAGTGGTATCCCAGAAAAAATCAAAACCTTTCTTGAGCAGTCGAGTAAATCTAAGAGTTAGCTCAGCATAGTTCAGGATGAAACGATGGGAAAATTTTGCCTTCCCTTGCAAACTTTGTAGTTGGTGAAGTGAGGAAGGAGGAGGAAGATTGAGAATCACCTTGACCTTCAAAGGATCTACCCTAATCCCTTGACGTGAAACAATAAAGCCCATAAGTCGGCCAAATTCCACACAAAAAACACATTTGTGGGGATTAAAGCATATATGGTAAAACCAATAGTGAAGGAAAATGGCACGGAGGTGTGTTGGATGATCTACAAGGCACATGGAATGAGATGGTAAGTCATTGAGATATGGCTACACAATGTGTTTTATATCATGAAAGAAATAAGACATAGCATGTTGAAAAGTTGTGCCATCATTCTTTAAACCGAATGGAAGTTTTTGGTAGGCAAAAGTGCCCTAAGGACAAATAAAGGTGGTCTTGTGTTGGTCTACAGGTACGATATTGATTTGATTATATCTGAAGAAACCATCCATCAAAGAGAAGATTTCACTTTCGACACAATTGTCGACGATCTAGTCAACGAAGGGGGTAGGAAAGTTGTCTTTAGGACAATATTTATTACTGTCTCTATAATCAATGCACACGCATATCGTACCTTGTTTCTTGTTAATCAGAACAAGATTGGAAACCCAGTCAATTAGAGGCATAGGGTAAATAAAGCTAGCTTTGAGAATTTTCTCAACTTCAAGCTTGATAGCGGCTACTTTACGTGGGTGGACCGGAAGAAGTCATTGCCGGACGGTTTTAGTGCCCGGGTATGTCTTAATCTTGTGTACAACAATGTCGAGGTCACTACCCGACATTTCTTCATAGCTCCATGCAAAGACATCACGAAATTCTTGGAAAAGAGACTTGTAGGTGACAACTTCGTCATGGGAACATGAAGCTCTGATATGCACATTTGCGACAACTCCAGGCTTTATGGATATGTTGAGGGGGATGGTGGGTGAGATATTACTTAAGTTCCCTTCGTAGAACATATCATGTGTAGACTCGGGAATGGTAGAAATGACGACAATGGTCGATGGGGTAGATATCCATTGGTAACTCTCAATGGTGTGTTGTTCCAGGAAGAGAATGGAATGATGATGTCCATCATCCCAACGGGTATCTTCCATGGACATGACAGACATAATCATTTCGTCCATAGGAAAAATGACGTGGAATGGATCCGGAGATAAATCACCAAGAGAGGGGGTAGAAGGGGTTGTCGATTGAATGGCTTGATAAGTGGATTTGACCAGACTCAAAGGCATTTGGTCGCCATAACGAAGATGATTGCCAGGGTTGGGTACTATCCATGGGTCATGAGACATAGGGGTTTCGTGAACAGAGGTGGAGATCATGTTGATCGTGGCGACAAATAGATGTGGAACATCGGGTGGTGGAATGGGGAAAGTACCCATCAAAGAGGAATCTTTAGGAAGACCCACACCGACGTTCTCATATCCAGGGGAGGGTTTTGGAATGAAAGGTACGTTTTCGGTACGTGCATCGGAGTGAAAGAAGGCCAATTGGTCCACCGTAATTAATTTTCCTTGATGTGGGAAACATACGACATGGAAAAGAGTGGACACAAATGCATGCATGGAATCGATCCATCTACGGCCAAGTAGAAGGTTGTAATCAAGAGGAGCGTCAAAGACATCCACTTCAACGTTGACTATTTTTCCTTCTAACGTAATAGGAAATAAAGGGAGGACACCATAAGGCTTAAAACTAGAGCCATTGAAGGATTTGAGCATGTTGTGGGATTCAGTTAAAGGAGGAGAGTCGATGGCTTTCCAGCAGGTAATAGACATGACACACGTCGAGTCACCCTCATCAATAACTGTTTGACAAATGTTCTTGTCGGAGAAAATAACTTGTATTTGGAATGCGAGTTGAGGGGGTAACTGTGAAATGTGATCTTCCCAGTCAAAAATTATTAAATTTGTATCGGTAGGGTCGATTCCACCAATAGCTTTCAATAGTGCCTTCCGTTGTATAGGACAACTCTGAAGGACTTTGAGGGATGCAATCACGAATGGTTCTTGGGCCAGATCTTTGACAATACTGTAGTTCTGGGCAACACGTGCATGAGGATTGAAAGCATATTTTTGGACAACACCCTTTGGGCGAGGGCGAAGAACTATATCTAGGCTCGGTCATTCAAGATGAAGAGGATCGTTGGTAGGTGGAATCGTGGGAGATGGTTGGACCAATGAAGGAGGTATTTCATCAATCTTCTCTTTGGAGGAAGAATAGTCTTTGGCTCGAGTCGTAAGTGTGATGTCATTCTTCTTTGGATCAATTGTACACATTAAGACATAGGATGTCGTGGAGGGTGAATATTGGTCATGAATGACCAATTGGGCCTATTGTTGAGAAGGGAAGGGTTGTGACAACACGACCGGAGTAGGTGGTTTTGGGGTCCATTGAAGGAACTTATTAACCTCAGCTGATCTTAAGAAATCCTTAGTGTAGTGATCATCACCATAGATAAGACAAGGGTATCGAGGTTTTCGCTTAACCTTATCGTCAACAGGTTTTGTTTTGGTCTTCTCAGATTGCGGATTATTTTTATCCTCCTTGTTCTTACCCTTCCCTTTTTTGGATTTATTTTTTTCGGCGGAGGTAGATTGAACATAGTTCACCTCAGAAGTCCTGACGGTGGGAGGGGTAAAATATGGAGCATTTTGAACATTAGAAGCAACGGATTTGGGGTTGTTGCTAGAATCTTGGACGGAATGGGGTTTGGCATGGAAAGTACCAATCACACCGTCAACTGCATGAGAAGCAACAGGAGTAGTTGAAGTAGCAGAAGTAGAAGGATGAGGTGCATCAGGGAGTAAGTTGTAAAGAGTACATGTTTGTGAGTAAATGAGGTCGAGGTATTGAGCACAACTGATCACCTATTCTTCTGTGACAACTCCACCCATGGCAATTTCATGAGCGATGTCATTCATAAATGATTTCGTGAACCACTCTGCCAGCAACTGATCGAGAAGTTTGAGTTTGATGAGACGTCATCTCCGTCGCCACTCACGAATGTGATCAGAGATATGAGTGGCTTTGGTTTGTTTGAAATAACTCAAAATTTTGGTTCCCATTTCATAGCAGATTGGTAACTAGTAGTGGGTGAGGAAAGCCATAGCGAGGGTGTTGAAGTCAGTGAAGAAGCCTCGTGGTAATTCTATATACCACTTTGCGGTGGAACCTGTGAGATTTTTCTGAAAAAGGCATAAATGAATAGAGTCATCCATCAAAGAGTTGGATGAACACCAAAGGTGAAAAGTCATTACATGATTGTTCGGGTCGTCTCCTAGTTTACCATTGAATTTAGGGATGTCGAATGGTAGTTTGGCCGGTATCGCGGGCAATTGAGGAGAGTGACGGATCAGATCATTTAAAATTCTCGATAGATCAGGGAGGTCTAGGGTGGCTAAGAAGAGTAACTGTCTATTCATGTGTGGTTACTGATGACTTTGGGGAGGGAACCATCTAGGTATACCAGTGGGACCATAAGAAGTTTGCATATATTGGGAAGATCCTGGAAGATTTCGTTGTTTGTGTGGAGGCAAGTAATTTATAGGGTTGTATTGGTTGGGGTTGTTCCCTTGAACAGGTGCGTTCGAGCCCCAAATAGGATTGGACGTACCTTGATATGGTTGGCCTGTACTAGGGGGTATGAAGGAACTAACTTGAGGCGGTTTCCCCCCAGTCGAATGAGGGTTGTTTTGGAGAAGATGGTTCCAATACTGAGCCAAAGATGGAGATATTTTTTTTCCATAGGGTGGGGTAGGTGGGGGTTTCCCTCTAATCGGGAGTTGTGTCCCAATTGGGATTTTTCCTACAAAAGGGGATTGGGTTTGGCCTCCTTGGTGAAATTGTCCACCGACAAGAATCTGGTAATTAGGTGTGAAAGATGGGCTGGTGCTACTAGGGTCAGTGCCTCTGATAGAGGATGGAAGAGGTCCTCTGAAAGGGGTTCGAGGAAGTGTCGGAATGAAACCAGGAACGAGGTGGTACCTAGAAGGAGTGGAAATGCCAGGAGTCCCGGATGGGATTTGTGTAGGAGCGGGAATAGAAGCATTCAACGCATGATATTTGGGGGGAAGTGTTGGGGTGAATCTAGGCGAAAGTGGCGTGCCAATGGGATCTTGGATAGCCATCGTAATCCTGGTGTGAGGACCTGTAGTATCTGGGACCATTGTGTAATGGAACGTTTGTAGGGGGATAGTCAAGATGTGGTTGGTTGGCGGAGCATCTAAACCAGGAAAATAATAGGTAGTAGTAAAAGGTATTGCGTCTAGATCGGATGTTTTGGGAAGCTCAGGTGTGACGGTGATATCAACACCTACTCCTGAGCCAAACAGATCCCATCTAAAAATTCCAATAGTCCAAAAAGGATCTTGACCCTCGGGTCCTATGAAAGGTATGGTTGGTAATCCATAAGACTCAACAACTATTTCTCTATAAGAATTCACTCAAACAATACGTCTCTCAGAGTCGGGAGGAAGACATAAGTCCTCTGGAGAATTGGTAATTCATAATCGTTCTAAAGAGTTAGTTCTTTCCACTTGTGGAGTGGAAACGTCTTGGACTTCACTTTGTTGAGGAGAGCCCTCCGGTGAGTTGGTAGGCAAGGGTTGAGAACCTTCCAGATCTTCTGGAGGTAGTCCTTTCATTCTACGTGAATAGCGTGGAGGGTCAATTGTGATTGAGTTGAAATATTATGAAATAAATTCTATGGCCAACTTCGGTAAGCAAACAACACACGCTAGTAAAATCTAGGAATCAAAACCAAGCAAACAAGACCTTCCAATTCTGAGCTCACTAGTTGGTGATGAAATCTAATGTCGTGACGATGAGAGAAGAAGGGGTTGGGCGAGAGTGGAAAAGTTACGTTGACGACCTATTTAACGGACTTACACCCTGGTGCAATCTCCCACACATAATCATGGGTATACCCTCCAAGGAGCCCGAGTGAGTCTAGAAAACGTTGATTCCAGGTACTGTGAAGACTTACCCCTTCACAGTCACCTTCTGTAAGACCCTAAGAAGATAGGCTACTAAGGTTACCACAAACAACAATGATGCCTGGGGAAACAGTCGACAGTCCAATCCACACGCAAGGGCAGGGTATCTAGCCTGAAATCAACTTGAGAGGCTTCCACTCATCATTGTGGGTATAACTTCAAGTGACTCCCATAATACATGAAATCTCTACACCGAGATCAACAAAGCAGGGTGAGTAACTCTGTGAATCTCAATGCGACCTCAGGTTTGACACTTGTGTGAGAAGGGCTTCCCAGGACAAAATGATGCAAATGGAATTTGACACTCCTTATCACAAGATACTATTGTGTGTTTAGTGCTTTGCAGAGTGTGTCTCACTGCCTATTCCAAAGCTCTAGCCTAGCTAATGTTGGTGCAAAAGAGCCCTAGAAAATTTTCTAGTTGAATTTTAAATTTGCGCAATATTATTAAAGGTTGTTGTTACACAAAAAGGAGACAGAAATGAAACCAATGTTGTGTAAGACTCTAACCCAACAATGCGTAAATAGGGATGAATGATACAAATTTTCGTTCGATGAATTCTATCTACAGGAGGGAAAGAGGCGTTTTCTGGAACAATGTGAACTACGATGTACGATATTTCTTGAAATGTAATATCAAACAATCATGAACAATGCAAATTCCCTATTCGTTCTCTTTCAATATTTGAATGCCAATATTTTTTGAATAAATGATTGCGAAAAAAAATCTTTAATTTTTTATTAGAAACCAAGCAATAGGGATGGAACTAAGAAAAAGTAAGCAACCAATGAAAATGAAATACTCAACAAACACCCAAATCGATCTTTCAATGAAGATAAAAATAACAAATTGACACGACCAGTCTCTTCAAATGCACATGGACAACAATTTTTCAAGTAGTAAGCAATCAAAAAGGACAATTAATCCCAACTTTCAATCCAATCAAAGGCTCTCGACCAAACAAGCACTTGGATTTCAGAATCAGAGATTACACCCTTGTTAAGAAAAGGTCAAGAGGTAAAAATTGAGAAAAAATGATCAAGAAGAGTTTTTGATTTCCAAAAACTAATCATTCGCAAGATTTCAAGTCAAGAAATAGTCAATCACTAGAAAAAGAAGTTCTTCCCAAATAAACAAACAAATCTAGGCATCTGACGACACAAAAAGACCTAATCCAAAGTTTTTACAAGTGAGTTCACAGTCTGGTAGTGGGGTACAGTGTGAGAATTAGGGATTCTCGCAGCCTAGACATAGGCAGGGTGTGAGAAGGTCACACTGAACTGAACACTAGGGTGTGAACTTCAGTGAATCTCGTAGGCCAAAGAAAGGTACAATACGAGAAGGTTTGTAATCAAGCAAAATTTGGAAAAAGGCCAGAACTTTTGAGTGAACTTCTGTATCCAGAGAGTCTGTAAGGATATCCTAAAGACTCAGAGATTGATTGGGAATGGAAAAGGGTAGGTCAAGAGCAAATGGCCAAGAAAAAACCACAAAATGGGTTGTATCCCCAGTGGAGTCGTCAATTTTGTTATCGAATAAATCAGTAGGTGCAAACACTAACTGATCTCCCTAGATCCACCTGGATCTAGAACAAAATGAGACAGGACATGACTCTTTCTCTAAGTTGCAGTCATTGAATCTACTACCAAGAAGGAATGACTGACATACCTTTATATCACTTCCTTAGGTCTCTGTTGTTTTTACTTCGCTGCAGTGTTCTTGTGGAATTAGGTCCAAGACAACACAAACCAACAAAATTGAATATAGCAAAGTATATTCAATGTCAACCTATGCATATGATCAAGGAGTTATGCAATAAAATAAGAGTGATTTTATGGGAAAGGGACATGTCATTGTATTATATTAAATGAAAGTAGAAGATACAACCAGATCACCTTGATGTCGCAAGCTTCCTTTCAGTGATCCTTGGTTCCAACACACACACTTTCTCTACACTTGCATGAAGAATATCTAGTACCACTTGATAGATAAATAGAGTCTTCAAGCTTCGGTCCAGATAGAGTTCTTCACACAATTCTCCCATCAATTCTTCATTCAATCTTGCTTAACCTTTTCCATGAGAAACCTTTCAATATATAAGAGAAGGAGAGATGGTTAAATGGATGAGGATGATCCCACTAAATCTGATAAGTCAGTAGGATGCCAACCATGTGAATGCCAACTCATTTTCTAGAATATCCTCTTCTAGAACCTTCGTAACCTCTTCTTCCATTTTTAGCCTTGAAACAGGTTCGCACCCTACTTATAGAGAAAACTGTGAACTCTTCGCAGGCCAAGGATAGAGCAACCTATGAGAATGAGGATTTTTTCACTCTGCATCATATGCAGCCTACGAACTCACTTTAAAAATATGCTTTGTAGAGGAAGACAATAGTCACTTTTCTCAGGAAAAAAGGTACTTATGAGGGCTTGATCACATAACTATAGATACATCACCAAAGTGACCAAAATCATGTGTAACAAACACGACCCCCTTTTGGTATTGTATTTCTTCTTCATTTCCTCAGCCAGTGCTTTCTCCTTCATTTTTTCCTCAAGGAACTACGTAGGATCCTCACCTTGTGATAAAAGCCCTGTGATGCATGAAGTAAGCCCTATTTCTATTGAGACGAGTTGTTCCAGCCATAGGTATCCTCCATGGATGACTGCCATCAGCTTCTTGATGTAGTTTTTTGCATACTGGCCCCTCCCAAAGTGTGGGATGTCCAACAGGACTAGAATCTCGTTTTTGGCTAGTCCCGCTTCCTACTAGACTGGTTGATTAATTGGTTTGCCAAAGGTTCCTATACCCACATTTTGTAGGTAGACTTACTTGGCCAACTATGGGAACTTGTCCATGTCCGTCACGTCATGGTCTGAGTACCTCAATTTCTCCATGTGGCCTAACATATTTTTTGTTATACGTACCCCTTCTAGGATGTGCGGAAAGACAATGGTTGTGGTGAGTTGCATACATGGTGACCTTGGTACTGTCTGATTTCCCTTTCGTTGTGGTGGTTGATGAGGTTCCAGCCTCCATTATTCACTATTCTGCATACTCATCTGGTCGGCTGATGACATCTTTCACTGTTCCCTCCTATGGTTGTTCTGGTGTGGGTGTCTGTGACCTTTCTGGTATGACTGTTTCTGCCTAGTTTGGGGCCTTCCCATTAACTCTGGGGGATTCTTCAAGTTTTTTAGGGTGCAATTGGTTGTCTGCGTCCTCATATTGTTGGCCCTATCTCTCTTATAGCACATCAATTTCCATTCCCACTAGTGTTATCCATTGGGTTTCCTCCATGATGGGTGGGGAGCTTACTCTACCTTGGTGCGAGGTATGTAGAAATAGACATCGCCCTGGTGAATGCTATTACATGAAAAAATATGTTGAGACACCTAAAAATCTTTACTACACATTCTATAAATCTGTGGGGCATGACGAGAAGGACTGTAGAGCTTATGATCTCTTTCATGAAAGGTCAAGGGATACATATAGGATTCAAGGAGACACCCAATACAAAGTAAATACTACACAGTATACTTCCCCAGGAAGAGGAAAATTCAACCCTCATGGTGGATTCAGAGGAAGACAATGAAGAGGAGGCATGGGTTGAGGTCGAGGTTAGATCATGTGTTATAATTGTGCATATCCAGGTCACTTGGCAAGGGATTGTGAGAACCCTTGTACCACTTGCAGTTACTGCAACTCATTTGAACATGTTATAGAAGATTGGCTTGCGTTGTTAGCCAAACTTCAGGAGAGACAAGGAGGAAGCCAACAAGTACAATTGATCTCTATAGAACCTCACGGAGAGGATCCCAGAGTCATTTTTATCATGAAAGGAGGTGTTGTTACAGGAAAAGACAGAGTAACACCAAGAAATATTACAGAACAATTAGGAGTCAGAAAAGTTGCAGAGAAGACACAAGAGTTTGATCCAAAGAAATAGAAACAGACATTTGAAGAAGAAAGAAAAGAATTTGGAAAAGATCAGGCTTCTTCATCTAAATCCCAACCAGAAAAAGGAGAATATGGAATGCCTCTAGAATTTGATCAGTCTTCTTCACCCAGAGAAGGAAAAGAGGCAAGCAAGCTTATGGAATTATTATGTACTTGCATTAATTTTATAAAGGATGAAAGAGTTGTACAAGAGCTACAAAATTTGATCAGACAGTATGAGCTAGGAAAGACAAATCCCTTACTGAGTAGGGTAGTACATTAAGTATCTAAAAAGAGAAGGACAAATAAGGAGCTGCATTTGAATGCTCAGATTGGAGATTATGATATAGATTATGTGGTCCTTGAATTAGGGTCGGAGGTCAATGTTATGACAAACAAGACCTGGGAACTGATGGGAAAACCTAAGTTGATATATTCCCCTATCAGGCTTAGGATGGCCAATCAGTAGGCTGTGAGCCCCTTTGGAAGACTAGAACATGTCCCTGTGGACATCGATGAGGTCAGAACATTTGTAGACTTTGAATTAGTTGAGATAGTTGACGATATTTGTCCTTATCCTGCATTGTTAGGAATTGATTGGGATTTCAACAATTCTACTGTTGTTGACTTAAAGAAAAGAAGAATGGAATTTGAAGGTGATGGACTTAGGGTCATTGCATCTCTGGATCCTGATGAATTTCACATATACACAAAGTCGATAAGAGAAGAGGACCATGCATATGAGATAGAGAATATATACAAATTGACCGCAAGACAGCAGGATTACATTAATCCTACAACAGATGGGAATTTAATCTGGCGAAGTGACAATGTATGTTCATCAGATTTGGAAGAAGCACTAGAGAACTAGTAGAACAAAATGTATGAAGTTTTTGCACGATGATGTGTTATATTGACCAGACAAGTTCGTTGGATCGACACAACAGTAAGTAATTTTCCCACCTTTGATGGTTTGGATCACTTAGAAACTTTCTTACTCGAATTTGAATAAATTGTACCAGTACAAAAGAGATTGTTGGCATTGGATGAGGCCTTAAAAGAAACTCCAACAAGATGGTGGGGAGCACATAAGTAGAACATCACGAACTGGGTGCAATGTCACACTTTGATGATAATACGATTCTCAGATCAGATAGAAGGATGAAAAGTTAGATACACAGGTGAAAGTTGTCTGAAATACCATGTGCGAAGTTTTGAGGAAGCCTGGAGCAGCATTCCTCAAGAGCGGATGGTGCATAAATTCATTAATACGTTGGATATAACACCTATCAACTAGTATCTTCAAGCAGAACTACGCCTCATCACTGCAAATTGGCAAGGTATAACTTAGAATTTTTTAGCTACATTCTTATTTGAAAGTCAATACCCTATGGTATATCAAGATTTACAAGTTATAAGATAGAAAGTATTTGAGGAGGCACCTAACCTCCCTTTGGATCAATATGAAGATGAATAGACTGCACCTCTTCAGAAACTACAAGAATGTTACAATATCAATGTCGATGAAGACGATGATCCTAGGAATGTGAACATTGTAGAAATAGAAGGAAATAGAGATATATAAGGACCAAGAATCGAACCACCTTTTATTGGACAGCCAATTAAAAGCAAGAAAGCCAATATGGGAACAGATAAAGCACCTAAACTGGCCAACGTTGGAGATTATTGGGATGTTGCCACTATTGATAAGATCACAGAATTACTGCATGAATATTAGGACTTGTTTCCAACCAAGTTCACTGATATGAAGGGCATTAAAGGACCTATGGGAGAAATGAATATTCCCCTGAAATCATATGCAAGACCAGTCAAGCAGAGACCCTACAGATTGAATCCCAAATATAAGGAGAAAGTTAAGATTGAATTAGACATAATGATGGAAGCAGGAATCATAGAACATGTTGAAGAGTCAGAATGGATTAGCCCTATGGTGGTTCAAGACAAGAAGACATGAGAGATATGAATCTGTGTAGACTGGAGGAAACTAAATGATGCATGTCTACATGACCCATTCCTTACACCGTTTACTGATGAAGTGTTAGATAATGTGGGAGGATAGGAAGTCTACTCCTTCACCGATGGATTTTCAGGTTATCACCAGATCAGGATTTCCAAGGAAGATTGCCATAAGACCACATTTGCAATGGAATGGGGATCCTACCAGTATACATTGATGCCTTTTGGACTGAATAATGCACCAACCATTTTTTCTAGGGTGGTGGTTGAAGCATTCAAGGAATTTTTACATAAATTTCTAGAAGCCTATTTTGACGATTGGACTGTTTTTAGCTTATTGCAAAATCATATTGAATGCTTAAGAATAATGTTGGATAAGTGCAGGCAATGTCAGATTTTCCTAAACCTGAATAAATGCATTTTCTTTTCACCCTTTAGAGTTCTGCTAGGCCATATTTTTTGTAAGCAGGGGTTGCTGGTAGACCCGTCCAAGATTGTCATTATTGTTGATCTACCCCCCCTACTTCAGTCAGATAGTTGTGCACTATGTTGGGACATACTGGATACTACAGGAAGTTCATTAAGGGCTATGCACATATCACAACACCCATGAAGAAACTTTTAAAGAAATATTGTTAGTTTCAATGGACATAAGAATGTCAGTAGCGCTTCGACACACTGAAACAGAAAATGGTTACTGCGCCTATTCTGGTTTTCCCAGATTGCAGTAAGGAATTTCATGTGCATTTTGATGCATCCTCTATTGCATTGGGAGCAGTGTTATCACAACCAGGAGCAGGAGATATTGACCACCCGTTATTCTTTTCTATCAAAAAGCTTTCAACAATTGTGATAAATTACACCACCACTGAGAGAGAAGGTTTAGCCATGGTGTATGCGCTGCAGAAATTTTGTCAGTACTTGTTGGGAGGCCACTTTAAGATGTTCACTGATCACTCTATGTTGAAATACCTAGTGAACAAACTAGTGTTGGGGGTGAGGATATGTATATGGCTACTGCTATTTCAGGAATATGATTTTGAAATTGTGGTAAATTCAGGGAGGATGAACAAGGGACCTGACCACTTGTCTAGGTTAGAACATGGAGAGGAACCTACTAGTTTGGAGGATACACTATCATATGCACATTTGTTGTCCATCAGTAAGATTGATGATCACTTCGTCGAGATAGTTCAGTTCTTGTCAACAGTAATGGCACCTTGTGAATACGTAGTCATTTAGAAGAAATAGTTGGTAGTGCGCGCTGCGAATTTTTCACTTATAGTTGGACAACTATATAATATGGAACCTAATGAGATCTTGAGGAGATGTGTTATGGAGGCAGAACAACCACTAATTCTGGAAAAAGCACATGAAATCATCACAGAAGGACACTACGCGGGTAAAGCAGCAATGCAGAAGGTCTCAAGAGTTGGCCTCTAGTGACCCACTTTACACAGAGATGCTAAAGAATACTACAAAGCCTACGATGTATGCCAAAGAGTTGGGAACCCTCCAAAAGAGATGAGATGCATTTAGCACCCCAGCTAACCTTACAGGCATTTGAGAAATGGGCCATTGACTTCGTGGGACCTATCAACCCACAAGGGAAGTGCATAGGAGAAAGATACATAATCACTGCGACAGAGTATTTGACCAGATGGGCAGAAGCAAGATCAGTTAAGGAATGTAGTGCAACTACAGCTGCGTGATTCATATTTGATGATATCATAACCACGTTTGGATGCTCTAAGGTCCTTATGAGTGATCAAGGTACACATTTTATTAATAAGACTATTTAATCATTGACTCGAGAATTTGAAGTTCATCACCTGAAGAGAACCCCGTACCACCCGCAGGTGAATGGTATAGTTGAAGCCTTCAACAAGATCTTGGAGACTGTGCTGACAAATATTTGCAATGTAAATAGAGATGACTGGGATTTGAGAGTACCAGCAGTATTATGGGCCTATAGAACCACATGTAATAAGCTGACAATGCAGACTCCATTTAAATTGGTTTATGGTCTAGAAGTCGTAGTACCCATGGAATATTTAGTTCCTAGCCTAAGAATTGCAGCATTCATAGATATGGATGACACTGGCACACTGCAAGACAAACTTGTACAGTTGGTAGAGCTAGAGGAAGATAGATTTATTGCATGATTCCATCAACAGGTATAAAAGGAACGAGAGAAGGCCTACCATGACAGACACATTAGGAAGAAAGATTTTAAGCAAGGAGATCTGGTATTGGTATATGACAACAAGTTCATGAATCATCCAAGGAAGTTCATAACACATTGGTTGGGACCATACGAGGTCACCTATGTTACAAAAGGAGGATTTGCACAGTTAAAGACTTTGAATGCATAATGGAAGGAAGGTTTGGTAAATGGGAATCGATTGAAATTGTACCATGACAACCAGCTACCTCACAGCTCTTGATAGAAACAGAAGAAGAAGGGTCTAGGTACCAGGTGCAGTTGAAACTGGGCACTAGACACATAAAATACAATCCACACACAGTGGGTAGGAACCGAACCGAAAGAACAGGTTGTGTTGTGTTTTCTTAAGTCGAAGTAAAGAAGAAGGTTGATATAAAAGTGCCTCGGGATGAGTCACAGGTAAGTGTTGGGGGCATGTTATCCCTTGGGTATGGATTGAGGAAGAGAAACAAGGTAAAATGAAGAGAAAAGACGAAATGAGAACTACATGGAAGACACACTGACTGAGATCAAGTCGAAGTGGTCAAAGAAGAAGAAAAGAAAGATTGAAGTATGGGAGAATGAGTCATTGGATGAGAGTATCAAGGAGAAAAAATTGGTAAGGAAGATGGATTGTGGGCAACTCAACAAGTGGAAAAAGCCACTGGTAGATGCTTTGGAGCACTTCGTGAGAAGGAAATAAAGATAGGTTGGCGAAGCCAAGAAAATGTGGGTCAAGTTGACCTAGGGTTTTAGACACCTAGGGTTTTGGTATCTAGGGTTTTGACACCTAGTTTTCGTTCTAAGGTTGTCAATGAGTCATTGTAATGTATAAATAAGAACCTAGATGAGGGAAGAGGGTTCATTCCGAGTTTTTTGTTGCTTGATATTTTATTATTATTGTTGAGAGAGAAGTGTTGTCTGTCAGAGCCTTCTGGTATTGTAAGATCTTCAGCTGGGTGCGAAGATCAACCTTGCAACTAGGTGCACAGGGAGGGGAGAGAAGAAGAGAAGAAGAGAGAGATCTTCAAGCTAAGAGCACAGATAGAACTATATGTTTTATATAATATCAAGAAACATAGTTATGTGGACGTAGAAATAGGGAAAGGGTGAACCACGTATATCTTGTTGTTGTGTGATTGATATGGTGTTCTTTTGTCTTCTGATATTATGTTATTACATATTTATGTTAGATCTAAGATATAACTGTGTGAAGTAGGAGTAAGTTGGTAAATGATATCTAGATGTTGTGTTGTTGTTATATTGGATCCACTTTGCATTTCCTCTGGTTGTAGACACCTATGTCATGCAACCCCCTACTGCTACTTCGGGTGAGACTGCATCTACTTTGTAGGTATTGTCGACAAGACCAGTAGTTAGGGCTTGTTGGTGTGCTCTTAGAACTGAACCCTACGTCTACCCTTGTGTGCCAACACCTAGTGTCATATCAGGCAGCAAGATTTTGTCCACACTGAAAACCTATAGAGGATGAGGTGGTTTTTGTTCACTTCCCTATGGTTGTGTAAGTGCTCTGGAACTACTTCAAGGTTGTCTGGCACTCTTGCTTGGTTCTCCCTATTTGGATGGTGCCATGATGGTAAATATGTCATTCGTCGAGCTTGGCCTCTGCAACCTCTGCAACCTTAACTCTCTACTTCATATGCTCTATCACTCTGTTCCTTTCCTGATTTCACAATAACCTTTCCGCTCCCGCGTGCTTTCTTTGTATTGGATTCATGTGAAGCTTGTTCGAGACGTTATCGCGATTTTATTTTAATTGAACCATCGGTTCCCGCATACTTTCCATTGTTTTCCCTCGTAGTCACTAGTTGGCTCGATAAATGCAGCATCTCTTCAGTCAGTTTGGTTATTCAAGTTTAATAGTCGTCATTTGTTGGCACTTCTTTTACCGTATCTGTTGTTAGCATCAGAAGTCACTCCCAGATTGCGGTAGGAGAAGAGCCCAACACCCATCAGTTTGATGTCACAAATAATTTAATGGGGGTGGTCGAATGGATAAAGACCCAGGAAGATATAGCTTTAACTCAGAAAACCAATCCTAGCATGCAATAACAGGTAAGGTCTTGATCTAACTTTCGTTAGTAGGTAGAGTATAAAATGAGCAGAGGAAAGAATTGGTAGGAGAAGTGAATAAGACTGCTTTGGGCATCAGAACTTCCAGCAGCTTGAGAAAGAAGAAATTAGAAGACAAGACCCTGCTGGTTCAAAGTTTCAGGGAACTGAAAGGTGACTTGACTGGATCCTTCAATTCCAAGTCATTCAGTGTTGAGAAAATACAAGAGCTTATTAGAAACAATGTGACTATCACAGTGATCAAACATACATCATCCTATAACAACGCAACTCGACTAGATCCCCCAAATCCAAGTTGTTCTAACATAGTGTTAATAGAGAGATGAAAGAGGCTGGCATTCATTAAACAAGAAGTCTCAAGTGCAAATACATAACCAGAGAAACCAATGCTTCATCAAAACTTTACAATTGGGAGCCTAGCTCAACCATAGACCCTTTACAAAAATTGCAAAACTACCTACATATACTCAAAGAAAAACCATCAACAGCAAGATCGAGTCACTGCATAAAAGAAACATTATGTTTGCATGTCTACTGACAGACTGCACATACAGTCTCTGGACAGTGGTGTGCTTATGTCAGACACAATTAGACTTGTGGCATCTCTGTGGACGAATCGACAAGCCTTTAATCCTTTGCCGGATTTTCCATTTATGGTGGAGACAATGTCTAACCACCAACAACAACCTTAATAACTGCTTCCTTGGGATCAGGAATAGCCCCAGTCAACTCTGTACCTTTGGGATGTGGAGGCGTCTTCATGTTTACACCTAGATCTTCTAAATGACTTCATGGAAAGACATGGAGGTGGACGTGAGGTCTAAGGCATCAGACGTGAAGCGATGAATGAACGGTGACCAGGCAAGGATGATTTGGCATGCATACTGCACCAGCACAGACCAGCAATAAGGTGGAAGAAGGTGAGGGGAAACAACGACTGTGGAGGTGACAGGGGTGAGACACATGATAGGGGACAAGAAGGTGATAGGCGAAGGGAGGAAAGATGGTGGGATGTGATTGGTCGAGGGATAGGATGAGTCACTATGACGGGGACGATGTGGAAGGGAGAGGAGGTTTTGAAAAATAAAAGGGGGTGAAAGGGAACGGGATATTCCAAGAGGGTGAGTGGAAGACAGATGGAAGGAGGAGAGGGAGGTGGTAAGTGGTTTGGAAGTGGTGGGGGTCGTCGCAAGGAGGATGTTCCCATTTCGGACCCCTCCACCCCCTTATTAAAGGTCGAAGGGCCAAAGGGGTCTGGAATCGATCGTGCATCGTAGATCTCGGAAACCCCATCCCAACCATTGAGATATGCATGGCCCATTCTGAACCCAGACCCCCCCCCCTTATTAAGGGTCCAAAGGCCAAGAGGGTCCAGAATTGATGGTGTGTCATAGATCTAGGCACCCCAATCTTGATCATGGAGAGATGCGTGCCCCATTCCAGACTCCCCCCCTCTTATTAAAGGTCGAAGGGCCAAGGGAGTCTGAAATGGAACCTCATCCACAAATCTGGGCACACAGATCTCGGCCATCCAGTTCTATATGCTCATTAAAACAATGCGCCTGCTTCTAAAACCTTGGGATAAATGGATTTTTAGCCCATTTTTTTACCTTCTTCTTGCCATAGGGGACATTTCTTCCAGGAAAATACCCCATACTTGATTATGTGCTAACATTCGTCTTTCCCATTGTTTTCGCTTTGTAGTGACCATTGGCCTTGTCTCAGTCAAGATAGTATTACTGAGTGTGCATGATCATTTTATTTTCAGCACACTATACCTCTGTTGTTACCTTTCGATGTTTGGCACGACGCGACATTTGTTTTTCTTTCTTTTTAAGTGCTAAGGGGTCAATTGTCCCTATTGGTGTATCATTTTCACCACTTGAATGAGCAAAAGAGGGACACTTGCAAGTCCAGTTGGGTTAGCTGAATAGGACAAAAGTTAGTGTATGAGTCAAATGACTCAATAACATGAAATAAACAAACAACTAAGATAATAACAACTAAAGAAACTAAACAAAAGTGCATAAGGAAATTAGAACCAAAATAAACCAAACAATTGACCAATATTCATGCCACCAATGGATAGATTGTATTAGTGGGAAAACACCAAGGAGAAAGGGAGACTTATGGGTCCCCTCTTCCTCTAAGGGGGGACTCTTGAATCCCCTATGTGAGATATCTTCTTACAAATAGAAAACTAGAAAGGAAATGGTGAAGAAATCCAAGCTTATTCCCTCAAGAGGTGAGGTGAATAGCCTAATGAAATGAAGCTAGTATGCTCCAAGAAGGAAAGAGGTTCCTTGTAGAAGAATAGAGGTATCATAACAATACAAATGGATTCTTGAAAATATAGTGCACCTATGGCCTCTTTTTATAGAAAATCTTTGAGGTATTATCCAACCGGTCTTTAGTGTGAAGGGAGCCTTTAGGGAACCCTTAGGTCTTTGATCAGCCCCCCACTTGGATTCAGTTCAGATTTGAGGGTCAAATCGACTTGGGAGCTGAACCGAAAGTGGGTGGGAGGCCGAATAGAATCATAATGCATTGTTCTTAGGTGTGCATTGATTTTTGCGTACATAGTTGTGCATCGGGTGCATATGCACTTTTCCTGCATTTTCGAATAGCACACATGCACGCGCTTCCTTTGTGTTATGAGCGCATAATTATTTTATAACCAGTTGTATAGTTTGTGCCCTTTTGGAAATGAATGTTTTTGGCCATGAATGAACTAATAGGTGTTTGGAGATGATGGATTCCTGTAACCATTTGTGGATGAAATTTCAGTGATAACAGATGCCCCCTGATGTGTGACATTAGGATCATACGTATATCTTAAATACATCAATGTTTCTTCTACTAAGAGTACCATTGTAAGAAAGAGTGTTGAGAGGAATTGCAAGAGTGGCCCATTGGAGGGAGAGGGGAACCTGTGGGACCCAAACCTTTATTGAGGTGTGGAAAAATAAAAACTATATACAAATGAGGCGGGCATGCCCCATGCTCGTGTCATGTAACTCAAATGTGTAAGAAAGTAATTGAAGTTGTATGTTGATGTAGATAACTGCAGCGCCCTTAGGGGCGGTTTGGCAATGGAAGATCGTGACAATTCGGATAGTGAACATACTTTGAAAAGAGGCGATGACGCTTGTAATAAGTGTGGATGACTCGCAGTCATTGATAGTGCATCAAATTTTATAGGTCTCAAGCTAGTAGAAAACAACTACAATAGTCGCAAAGTAAGACCCATCGTAACATCAGATTGTGTTGAAGTCGAATTTTATGGGGGTGAACAACAACATAGAGCAATGATGGTTCTCCCTATGTCATCCGAGACTCCTCATTGTAAAGTTAATGAGAGTCAATATACTATCGCCCTTATGGAAACTGTGTTGATGTTGACAGAAAGGGAGAAGCGACTCCAAGAAGAAAAAGGAGTCAAGAAATCTACAGGAGGAGATCAGGAACTGATTAGGGACATGGACAAAGTCAAGATGTGGTGAGACTCAAGTCTTCCCTTTGTTGGGGATATGTGTGAAGTATGAGTGGCATCAACCCTGAAACTGGATCTAGCGTCATAGGGATGACTAGACATGGGTTTAAATTGTGCCAGAGGCATGACAAAGTGGACAAACTCAGAGATCGATGGTACCTAGACTAGGGGATACTCAGGGTTTATGGATGATGTCAACAAGAGTAAAATGTAAATGAATTCCCCAACCAAGGGCGACAGGGGTTTCTTTGTTGAGAAAGGAAGGTCGCTAAAGGCAACAACCAAAAACTATGTAAATGATGGAAACAAAAAGGATTTGTACAATTACCAAATGAATAAATAATAATTTGGGATAAGTGTGCAGATACAGAAATGGGTGCCCCAGTGTAAGATGGCTCGGGCTGTGAGGACACAATTTGTGGGGAAAACTAGTGGAGGGTGGGGGCCCCATAGGTGGGCTTTTGTATGAGTTAAATGAATGGAGGGAAATGTGCAGATGGGAAAACTGACTATGGATGAAATGGAGGGTTAATGATACTACAGAGGTGCATTCAAATGAGAACTGTGAGGAGATATCTTGGGAGTCCATTGGGAAAGATATCATAATGAGTAGAAGCATTATGTGGATGATTCTCGAATATGAGTACGACTATCGGGACTTCCATCCCTAGGGGGTGAAATCATAATGAGTGTCGAAGTGCCAAAGGGAACTATGAATGGGACAACTAATGTGGGGGAGAATTCTACGAGGTGAAAGTAATTGAAATGCAGTGGAGGTGATAGTACTGCAAAGCCTGATTCTAGGATCCTACAGGAAAATTTTGAAGGGTATGACTGGGAGATGCAATTGGTATTCAAAGGGAATGACTACATGCTAGTGTCGAGCATTTCCCTTAAGGGGTTGTATTTATTTGTGGTGACCGAGTACATGCACACATAAAAAACCAAATACCCAACGTGAACAATATCTGAAGAGAAAGAACATATAACAATTATTTGGTAATTTTGAACATGAGCATGCATACCTAATCATGGTGTGAAAAAATGCTCCCTGGGGGCCAGGGATGGATGGTGACCCAAGGAATATGACTGTGTAGGTGGTAGGATCTTGATCCCATGGCTAAAGACGGATCGGAGAATAGAGACTCAGAGCTCCTGTAATTAAGCATGAAAGTTTGGCAGAAAGGACTATATATGGTTTAGGGCCCACAATGCCACCTCATTTGTACCTATTTCCATAGTGATTTGACGAGAAGTTTTTAGAGGAGATTTGGAGATTCTGGGAGCTCAAGCCAGCCGATCCAGGATTTGCGAGAGCTAGGTTAGTGGTCTCATCCTCTTGCATAGTAGTTAGGGGTTATTTTCTGGGCAGGTTTGTACAGATGGTCGTACTGGAAGATTTTGTGAGGGTGGGCCCCTCAATGCATGGGCATTCGAAGGATTCCTGCACTTGGGTGCATGGCTATAATGAGGAAATACATGCATGGGGGTGCGTAAATGAGGAAAACAGATGCACATTTGATGTGCACCTATTCGACGAAGAGTGACGCACTTGTGCATAGTTGTTTCTCTGACAGCTACACACTTGTGCACAGGTGTGTGGGAACAGGTGCGCACGAATGTGCACCTGTGTGTGTACCAGGTGCACATATAATTCTTCAATAGTGGTGCATTGATGCGCAATTGTGCGAAGAACACGCGTGCATATGTGTGCGCTTGTGGGGGGTGAAAACTGTGCACATGAGGCAAAGCTGGGGGGGAACTTGTCATTTTTTGAAAATTTTCATTTTTATGAATTGTGATGGCTGATCAAGTGTTAAATTTTTCGATGTAGGTGATCAACCTAGGATGCTAATCCACCAAAGAGAGAGGGATTGGGTGCGCCTCAGGGAAGTAGTTAGAGATGATGAGCTAGGCGTTCGGGGACCTTTGGCAGCTTCTGGGTTGCTAAAGTTCTTCGACTGCCCACTGCTACGGGCCTAGGAGTACCTGTTGCAAATCATGTTTTCTATGTGGAGCAATCAGTTGCAGTGCTTCATTGTGCGGGGGGAGTAACTGGCATTCTCTATGATGGAGGATGTGTATTTCTTGACCGGGCTCCCTTTTCGGGGAAGAGCCCTACCTGTTGATCCGTTGATGTCGGGGGATACACACTTGGCCAACCTGGCACATACGTATTGTTCCAGGGAGGAATTTATGTCAGGCTCAATGGTGTGGATTGGGGCGATGGATGCCCTTATGAATCATTGCATTGCAGTGATGAATGTGAGGATATATGGCTCCTTAGCTACTCAGAGGATCAATGGTGGTCAGCTAAGGATTATGCAAAGGGAATTGGGTGGAGAGCATTTTTCTTGGGGCTTGATGCTACACACCAAGATGATAGGGCAGCTCAACCAGTGTCAGGCTATCGACTCGAGGGGGTTTTCCTTTGGGTCGATCTTGGTGGTATGGTTCTTGGAGAGGGTGCCCATGTTGCACCCTCGAGTTTTGTTGGAGGAGACTGATGCACGGGATCCATGATTGAGGTGGTGGGCCTCGATTTTGGTATGAAATGGGAGTGGGGAGGGTGGCCATTATTTTACGACCGAGCTAGCATGTGTGTGGCATCATATGCCACAAATAATCCTGCGGTACCCATATGGCAGGATGGACTGCCGTCAGGATCTAGACATGGTCTTACTTTCTGGAGAGTTTTGGGACCAAAGAGGTATGTTGATGTTTTTGATGTTTTGTGATTTTGATAGTATAGCATATGTTTTATGTATAGATGGATGTTGATGCTATCATTTGGTTGTTGTGTATGCAGATGTGGGTTTGCACGGACGAGAGGTAGAGTTGGTTAGAGTGTCGGCTCATCAGGGGCCTGTGAGACCACCATAGGGAGAGTCATGGGTGGGAGAGAGATGTTGCAAAGAAAAGGTCGGTGTAAGGCCAGTCGAGGATGAGACAACTAGCAGGAGATGCAGGTTCAAAGACCCCAATGCAGGGTCGTCGAATGCGCCTCAGGGAGAGGTCGGTGGGGTATTGGAGGATTTTTGTCGTCGATTGGAGGTTGTGTTAAAGGGAGTGTCTGAGGGCATGTGGAATCAGATCTAAGATGAGGGAGTCTTGGAGCAGTGTGTGGGCCTTCCGGTGGAGTTGCGTACCCTGATCCACAAAGCAGTTGTAACACGGGAAACTATGACTAGGCGACTACCCTCGGTACCTAGAGGACCCCCAGCTGGTGGGGCACATCCTCCAGATAGAGGACCGGGTGGTGGTGCTCTAGAGTCACCATGGGGTGCTCTAGAGTCACCATGAGTGCTATTGATGTATAGATATTTTTTGTATTTAAATAGGCCTGCAAGCCCAGTTTGTATAGGGTGGGGTGACACCTTTTTTGTGCCTATAGGGATTAGGGATTTCACCTACCTATGGGAAATGTATATGTTGTACTGTTTTTTGTAAACATTGATGGCACATTCATAGATATATGTATATATGGATATACATTTGTTGTATCTTTGTGATGTTCACATGTGGTGATGTTTTGTGGTGTTTTTTATGATGCCTAATCTATATTCTGTGACAGACTTTTCATGATTTATGTATGTGTAATGGTTCTTGATGTGATAAATGCCATTCTCACACTAGGTTATCCATATAATCTGTTGTTTCATTAAATTTTCATGGAATATGTGTAAATGTAATTGAATCAAAATGTCGAGATAAGATTCTAACTTGCAGGTATTTGCGGAAGAGGCAGGGATCGCGAACATGGTACACATTGTTGAGTTGTAGGATGACGAGTTGGGAATCTAGTAAGACGCTAAGGTGACGAATATGGTGGTGACTAGCCTCAGAAAGGAGGCCAATGATGGTTGTGTATTCTTCTTGGTTGTTGGTTGTTGAGCCCAAACATATGCCGCTAGAGTGGAGCAGTTCATGTGAGGGGGAATAGAGGGCCCAAGAGGTCAAAGAGAGATTTTGTGTCCATTGGCTAGCCCCATTAGCATAACCGATGTGGTAGGCCGATTGAGGAGATATCTGTCAATAACACAAATGGTAGATCATACATAAGTCATGGAGGTAAAAAGAAGACTAAAAACTCTACAAATGTGTACAAAATAAAAATCCTAGTGTAGAGTGGATACGCTTAGGTATAAAAAAAAATTAACAACAACCCGTTGACAAGTTCTTTGAGAGGATAGAAGTCAGGGGAGGCCATGATGTAGGTGCATTTAGTGATTCAGTGTTGGACGATGTAAGGTCCGTGCCATAATAAATCAAATTTTCAATGGTTGAGGGTATCGTGAGCAATGTCGTAGGCAAGGACGAGGTCTGCCTTGTTAAATGAGAGAAGGTTGACATGGCGGTCAAAGGTGGCCTTCAACCACTTTTTGTCTACCTCATTGTTTTGTAATGAATACCAACAGTCGTCATCCAGTGACTCTAATTTCAGCAAGCACTTCTCCATTGGAGCAGTGTCAGGTAAAATCTTGATGGTGATGCGTAAAGTGGGAATTTCGCACTCGATGGGGAGAGTGGATTTGACCCCATGGACGCGATGGAATGGTGTAAAACCAATGGCAGTTTTAACTACCGTGTGATAATCCCATAGTGTTGAAAAAAACATATGATGCCAATTGGTCTTATGTTTGTTGAAAATACATTGCAACACGGCTTTGAGGACCTTGTTGACCGCCTCTACCTATCCATTGGACTGAGGATAGTAGGGTGAGGTGAACTCGTGAAAGAATCCTAACTTTGAGGAAAGTTTGATGAAGATCTAATTCTCAAAGTGTTTTCCATTATTGGAGACTAGTTGTAGTGGTACTCTGAAGCGGGTAATGACGTGGTTAAAGAAAAAATGTGTCGCGGTGTCAGCGGTGTTGTTGAAGTTAGGCATGGATTTGGCCCACTTGGTGAAGTAATCGACTGCCATGACAATGTACTTGTTTCCATTGTTGGATGGAGGGTTGCAAGTCATGAAATCAATGCCCCATTTGAAAAAGGGGTTGGCAAAGATGATTGGGTGTAGAAGAGCGGGTGGCGCTTGTGCTTTGTGTGCATAAAGCGGGCATTTGTCGCACTGTTTCATAGCATGGATACAATCGTGAGACAATCTGGGCTAGAAGTAGCGTTCTCAAATGATTTTCTGGGAGGCGGACATCCCTGAGAGGTGGCCACCGCAGGCGACGTTGTGGTAATCATTAAGGACTATGTCGGCTTCATCGATGGTCAAACATCGATAGAGTACGGTGTCGACCCCTCATTGATATAAGATGTCACTGATAAGGATATTGAGTTTCCTGATGGTGAATGCATCGACGATCGTCTCTGGAAATAGGAGTTCCAAAATTCTGTGTCTGAAGGTAGATGAGGAGTTCGCCATACCAGGGGTCATCCGAGGGGATGTAGAAGAGGTGTTCATAGGGGAAGTACGTATTGACGAGTGAATTAGTATCATATGAGGGAAACATCATAATGAGTTCGGCAAGAACGAGTGCTTTATTTCTTTTGGGAGTTGAAAACTCGAGGTCGTAGTCCTAAAGGATGACGATCCATCGGGAAAATTTTCCATTAATTTTTCGTCTACTAAGAAATTACTGCATGGGGTTTGAATTTGCCATGACTTTGGTAGTGCGAAGAAAGATATAATGGTGCAGTTTCTTGACTGCGAGGAAAACTGCAAGGGTGAATTTCTATTCATGATTATACTTCAGGGGTGGCCCTGAGAGGTTTTTACTAATATATTAATTACATGCTCGCGGCCATCATCCCCTAGCTAGAATAGAACTCCTACTACTGAGACGGTTGAGGCCGATAAGTAGAGGATTTAGTCATGATCATAGTCGGGTGGACTAATCAAATGGGTGTTGGAGAGATCCTCTTTTAGATCATCAAAAGTAGTTTGGGCATGTTCATCCCATCGAAATGGGATATCATGATGCAACAAGCGAAGGAAACCGTTCGTGCGAGTGGCGTAATCTGGGACAAAGCGTCATACAAAGTTGGCTTTGCCTTGTAGGCTCTGTAATTGGCGTAAATTCTGAGGTGGTGGAATTTTAGTGATGGCTTGTACCTTGAGGGGGTCGACTATGATGTCGTGTTGGGAAACGATGAACCCAAGGAGGCATGCAGTGGTGACATAGAATACACACTTGAGGGGGTTCAAGAGGATATTGTACTGACGCCACCGTTGAAAGACAAATCTTAAGTCATCTAGATGTTGAGTGCATTTCTAGGAGCGATCGGTGAGGTCATCCAAGTACACGAGGATGATGTGAGCGATATCATGAAAAACGTAAGTCACGGCCTATTGGAATGTTGCACTGACGTTCTTGAGTCTAAAATGCATGACACGATATGCAAGATTACCCCACGAGGTAGTGAATGAGGTTTTATATTGGTCTGCTGGATGAATCTGAATTTGATTGTAGCCAGAGAAACTATCCATGAAGGACAAGGCCTCATGGCTGGCACAATCATCGATAATTTGGTCGATGAAAGGCGTTGGGAAGTTGTCTTTGGGACAGGCGTGATTGAGATTGAGAAAGTCAGTGCAGACGTGAATAGTCCCATGTTTGTTTTTACAGGGATAGGGTTGGAGACCCATGACGTGTATGCGATGGGGTATATGAACCTTCCAACACGTAATTTGACAATTTCGGCTTTGATGGTTGCTTCTTTGGATGGGTGCAGTGGGAACTGCTTTTGATGTATAGGTGTGATATCAGGCCATGTGTCTATACGATGTTCGACAATACAAGGATCAAGGTCGGGCATCTCTATGTGTGACCAGGAAAAAATGTTCTGGTATTCCTGGAAGAGAGCTTTGTAATTTGTAAGTTCTTCAAGTGAGCATGCGGCACCAATGGTAATTTCTTCTACAATGCCAAGTTTGACAAAAATATCAATTTTGACAGTGTGGGAAATGTTGTCCATGTTGCCTTCTTCAAAAGCATCGGGGACAGGGATAGGGTTGTTGAACCAGTCTATATTCTCTGATGGAATAAAATCTTTGGTTTCGATTGCATATATGGAGTCTTGTCTAGGAGGCTCAAAGGCTTCCTGTGAGAGAAAGAGTTCTTTGTGATGGAGTGCATTCCATGGGAAATCGCGGGTAGTTAATTCCTCGAGGACTTCTTCATCACAGTGGAACTGGAAAGAATATAGGGGATCCAGGGGAGTAACATTGGTGACTGTCACTGTGTGATTGCCTTCTAATGGGGAAGATGTAGAGGGGGTCACACAAGGAGGTTGCGACAGTTCGCTTGACATAAACCAAATATCGAGATACTATGGGTTACAAATTGTGGTCGGACGTCAGATTTCCGTGGAGAAATGAACCAGATAATTGGGAGGATTTGGGAGGAAATCATCATATAGGCTATCCATGAACCATGGAGGAGTGGAAAGTGCCTCAAGCTCAGGAGAGAGAATATGAAAAATATCTAGAGATGGAGTAGGGGTAATCATTGGTATCATTGGAAGTGGGTTGGGTGTAGGATTTTGAATAGGGGCCATTTGACGACACCTATATTCAATGATTGTAGGACACTGGTACGTGAAATGATCAAGTGATTCAAAAAGAGAGAAAGGGAATCTAATTCATTCATTGACTGAGGTCGTGACATAATGGATGTCAGTGACATGGTTACTTGATCACGTGGATGGAGGGGGTTCTTTCTGAAAGATCTGGTGTACTGTCGTTAGTGTCTATCAAAACTGAGGTAGCACAAGGCAATGGTGGGTGTAATGGCCATACTCTGAATAGATGGCACATGCGAATTTGGTTCGCAACCCTTTGCTAACTATAGTAGGGGACATGGTTGTAGTACTAGGTATGATGGATGAAGCGACGAGCAGTGTGATTGCTCAAGGGAATAGGATTAAATTGCATATCTCTGGGATATAGGGACATCTATTGGTGGGGTGTTCTTCTTTCTCGCATAGTGCGCAAGAAGGTTGAAATTGGGGGGGAAGTGAAGCGGTGGGCTCTTTATTCTTCCATATAGCCCTAACTATAGTAGTGGTGCATGCCAGTGGGGGGGAAGGTGGTGCTGTCAGAGTTAGGACTAGGATCTGCATTGGGGTTCCCTCGATTTGGGGAGGGAGGGATGGTTAAGGAACCATCTCAGGTGGATGTAGATACCAAACCAGAATATCAAGAACCATTTTAGGAAGGGTAAGCGTTGTGACTACCTGGAAAGCATATATGCCCGGTGGGGGATAGAAGAAGGGGATTTGGGTAATGTCTTGGGGGATTGTCTCCCAAACCAAGATGTGACCCTAGGGGAGAGTGAAATTGGGAACAAGGGGTGTCAAAGAGTTCTCAGGGGATTCATGAGGTAAGATTTATATGAATAGTGGGACGTCAGGGAGTGGAGAAGCCTCGGTGGGAGGAATGGTATCTCCAATTTTAGTTCCATCAGAAGATATGACACATACTTGAGCTGAGGGGTGTATGAGCAAGGGTTTTCCATGGTATGTCTCCAACAATGATGGATCCTTGAAAATTCTATGGGTCATCTCTACGAGTGGGTCGGCGTCAGAATTAGTGTGGATAAAAGGTAGGATGTTATAAATGTTGGAGGAAGGGTTAGGCTCATAATGTGAAACTTGATCGATGGTGATGATCTTCCCGTTGAGGGGGAAAATCATCATTCAAAGCACAGAAGAGGCTACAACCTTCATAGCATACATGTATCTACGTCCAAACAAGATATTTTAATCGAGCATTGCGTTGATAAACTCAATATCAATAAGGATGGTTTTTCCCCCGAGTTCAACGGGGAAATTTTGAAAGAGCCCTTTAGGAGAGGATGGTCGTCCATCATAAGCTCTCAAAGTGATGGCAGATGGTATTAACTCAAGGGAGCTTAGTTTCTTCCAAACATTTTTGGACACGATGCATGTGGATGCACCTTCATCAATGATACATCGATGAACTGTGATGTTCCGAATTTTGACTGGTATTTGGAAGGCTACCAAAGTGGGGAGATGGGGTTCTCCACAATCTAAATCAAATGTGATGAATCTAGTATCAACAAGGTCAACTTCCCCTAGGGTAGAAAGAAATGATTTTCGTTGAGTGGGACAAGTTTGGAGGACCTCCAAGACATACATGGTTGCAGGATATTGCACCAAGTCATTGACCAGACTATAAATGTGTGTCGCCCTAGCCTGAGGGTTGTTGACATTCCGTCATAATGGGATGCAAGGAATATGAAGGAGTGGTTCAGTATTAAGGTTTGGAATCATTAAAGGTGGTTTGGTTGTAACTAGAACTGTTGTCGAAGTGGTGGGAGTATATTCAGGTGGTGTGTTGTATTGACGATTGCGTGTTTGTAGAAGAATATTTTCTTTGCTAGTCAGGAGGATGTTGTGATCCATGGGAGTCCCAGAGTCTTGATACTGGCCCATATGTGGTGGGGTAGGGTGCATCTATTGTTGGGTATTCATCACACCTTAATTTGGAATAGGGTTTTGCAACATAGATAGGGGTGGTTTTTTCACCTCCTATTGTGGGGCCTGCTGAGGGGTCGACAGTGCTGGGAGACGTGGCCCATTCATGAATTCTTTCATCCATTTACATTCAGAAAATTCAGGGAAATGGTGAGTTTAATGGCCATGTTCACTACAAAGAGCACAAGGGAAGTTTGTCTGAAGGTTATTGTTGTTGTTATGCCCGTGGAGTTTGTCTTTATTTCCCCCTTGGGGGTTTTGGTGCCCCTGATTCTGGTTGCACCCGGCAGGTTGGTTTTGTTGGGGGTTGTTTCCCCCTAGTTGTGGATTATTATTGTTTCAGTTTTTTCCTTTCTTTTTGGAATTATTCAACTGATGGGCTAGATTTTCCGTATTCAGTTGTTCAAAATTTTGAAATTGTTGAATGGGAGAGGGATGAACAAAGTTAACCCCAATGTGTGGTTGTCCTTGTGGTGGATCCATAGGCTGTGGAGGGCCAGGAAATGAAAAATATAGATTATTTTGTGGAAATGACCCATAGGGTACATAGGAAGGCATAGTGCTTTCACTAGTGCTTAGGGTGTAAGATGAGGTAGAGGGTGTACCAGAACTTGGTTGCACCGTCGGGTGCATCATGGGTGCCGATGCGGGTCCACTCATGGGGGGGGAGGGAACAGCCAGGTATGGCTGCTAATAAGGGGGGGGAGTATAACAGGGGGATCATCCATATATCGATGAATATTGGGGTGTACCGTACATAGGTGGTGGTTGGATATACGGGTTTTGGTGTGTTGTGGTCTCAATCAATCCATCTATTGAGTGAGACATCTCAGGTTTGTCCTAGCCGAATGGTACAGATCTCAGGGTGTCAGGTAGTATCGTATATAAGTATTATGACTGTGAATAAATAAGGTCATACTGTTGAGCCTTGTTGATGGCTTCTTCTTCACTTTGGGGAAAAGTGGAGGCCACATATTTGGAAAGGAGAGGGACGAGTGATCTGATAAACCAATCGAGGCATTGTTGCTTGGTGGTTTTGGCTTTGCATAAACCAAATGGCCGACGCTATTTGTGAATGTGGTCAGTGATATGTGTGGCTGAGGTTTGTTTAAACTCGGAGAGAATTTAGATACCATTGTCATGGTGGATTGGTAGTTGAAATAATGTCAAGACTGTTTTGGCTAATGATTCAAAAGTCACATGGGACCCTGATTTTTCATCTACATACCACTTGGTTGATGGACCTGTGAGTACACTAAAATAACCTTAATTGGACGGAGTCATCCATGATGTTGTTTGAAGAGCACCATAAGTGGAAGGTCATGATGTGGTTGGTGGGATCTTCCCCCACCTTTCCTTCAAACTTTGGAATGTTCGAAGGTAGTTTGGTAGGCATTGCAGGCCATGTGGGGTCATGCAATATAGGGTCATTCATGAGCTTTCTTAGATCCAATAGGGAGGCCAAGTATGGCATATGGAGTGGCGGTGGAGGATTAGTTCCATCCATGGTGTGAGTGGTTTGTGTACTTGAACCATGAGGGGGGTTAGGTGGGGTTGTACTTCCCCCTTTCTTCCTTGTAAAGGAGAGCTAGTGGACAGTTAGCCTTGGGAATTGGACCCAAGTAAAGTGGAACCAAGCAAAGTTGATCCCAAGATAGTAGCACTCACAAGGGTGTGATAGGGTTGAGCCGATGAGTTGGAAATACTACAAAATCCTCCTAGAATAGGAGGGACATTTAGCAAGCATCTAGAACGACAGGGATTCTGTGGGTCCCCTATGATTTATGACTAGCAAAGTGAATGTGTACAAATGGTGATGAGAACAAGAAATGAACAAGAGACTTTGTATAACTTGGACCTTCACAATATTTCTCACAATCGCATGTAATTACAAGAGCATCATACATAAATCAATTGAAAAGGAAGGATACATGTGGGTAGGTGGATTCTATCCACATGGGAGAACAAAGAAAACAAATGTTTGTGCCTTAAAAAGACATAACGTCCTTCCTCTCAAATAATATTGGACCTTCCAATAGTACTCAATAGTGCGGTCTGAAGCCACCGAAAGAAGAACTAATGAAGGATGAAATAATCAGTTATAATGAGGGGTAGAGGGTGCATATCCCAAAAGAGCTGGTGATATTTCCCAATAGCCACACAAAATCTGATGAAGGTGCAATTGCAGCCCACAATTTCAACCTGGGTAGATGTCCTAAAATTTGGTCACTAGGTACCTTGGTCAAAGTGTGGAATTTAGATTTTCGGCCTCAGAAATGGGTCATGGGTTGGATCCCATCCAAGAGGGGGGTGCCTCAAGGGGGGACGCACAGAACAAATGAAACTTGGCCTTTGACCCTTCACGGGTATCTCCCTACCTTATGGTGTTAGGAAAACTTGACTTGGAGGATTTTAAAGTTCCCTATTTGTCAACTTCTAAGGTTTGAAGATGTGAGAACTAGATAACAGAGAGTTATTTGGATGCCTATCCCCGAGATCCTACCTAAACTAAAAAAATTATTTTGGCACCTCCTGTGGAGGAAAACTTAGTGAGTTTTTAGAAAACTTTTAGATGTGGTTTTTTGAGAGATTGGGGGTGTGAACCAATCTCGTTTTAATTAAGTGGGAGTGGATAATTCCTTCAAGAAAAAGTGGGATGTTTTGTAATCCCTTTGGAAGAAACCTAGTTCAACCTCCACAATTCAAGATGAAATCATGTGAGTGAGTAGTGACTTGGTGTGTGAGCAAGTGATAAAATGTGCCAAATTTTTAATAAGTTAGGTGTCACATTGCAACATGTAGACTTCGTGTGGTCCTTTACAAGTCTTGATTACCTATCTTAATAGATGTCATTGGTACAACCTTGCAGAATTTTAAAGTCCCTAGAGAACTAGCATGTGGACATATGGGTCATGTTAGCACTAGGAGTCACCTTCAGATTGCATGGAAGGCAAGCCCAGTACCCATCAAGTTATATGTGAATGAAAGAGTGTTTTAAAGGGTCAAATGGAAAAGGACTCAAATGGTAATGTTCTAACTCAGACAACAAGGATGACATGCACCAGCAATTAAGGTCTTGGCTAACTTCTATTAGTAGTTCAGGAGTAAGTATGAACAGAGGGAAAAATTGAGTGAGAGGAGTGTAGAGACTACTACAAACATCAGGTCTACAAAATTCTAAGGAAGAAAGTTTCTAATCACAAGATCTTCTTGAAATCAGAAACTAAGGAAGCTAAATAAACATCATGATAATATAATGATCAACCATCCACCATAACATCACCACAATAATTCATGTGAATCTTTCAAAGCATGAACATTTAGCAACAAAAGAAAATAGACTGGAAAGGAAGTTGATTTCTATTAGCCAAAAAGTCTTAAGTCCAGTACATCACTAGATCATAGTTACTTCATCAAAATATTACAAAATAAAGGGAGCCTTGCTCAACCATCTGAACCTGCTAAAGCAATTGATCTGTCTATATATAACAAGAAAGGGAGGAAATAGTTGGAGGTACGAGCTGGTCTGTTTCCCTTGAAAATCTCTAAACATTTATTTGTTCTAACAAATAGAATAACAACCTATGTTATAAAACAGGGAAATGTTGGTGACTAATCCAATCATGCTTCTAACTTCTTTGATCTTCTTTTGTTGCTCAGCTCCTGTTTTACCATGTGTCCCTTTAGAGCCTGTAGTTGTCTTCAAAATGACAGCTGCTAATTCTGTAACTTTCTCCATCATCAACTTATCCAAAAAGTTGTTGGCCTAGTCCTCCTATATTCCTGGTGTTTGCTGGCAATGTCCTTGGGTAGCAACTCTAGGTAGCGCACCGTAAAATGAAATAAGGAGAGAAGGTAGTGCCTGTAGGTAGATCCACAATTCTACATATATGCACCAACATTGGTCCTCTGTTGAAATATTGGGTAGCGCCTGTAGGTAGTGCCACTGTGTTGTGCCTATGTGTAAACTTGCTCCCTACCAAATATTATGTAGCGCCTGTGGGTAGTGTCATTGTGTTGCACCCATGTGCTGATTTTGTTCTCTATCAAATATTATGCAGAACCTTTACATAGGGTCACTTACGCTACACCTCTTACAGGTTTGGGTAGCATTGCCAAAATGCAGTGCCTTTCAATCTTGAATATGTACAGAGCAGTGTGTGTCCTTTCATGATGACAGAACCATTTTACTTAGGTGCCTTGACCATACCATAGGTAATTCCTTTTACCACTGGGTGAAGCTATCACTTAGAAAAACTCAAAATCCATATAGCTAAACGCCTAGAAGCCTGTATAGATGGCACATCTAATATGTGCATATCAGTTAACTCTCCCAAAAAGAAACAATTCTGAAAAATGGGGCTTACCATTACCAACTATTTTGTCATTTTAACACTTAGCCTCACACTCTTTCTGGTAGAAAGAGGATCTTCAATTGGCACAACAGACTTCCTTTTCCTAGCATTGACTGGCTTCTTCTGTGTATTTGTGCTCTCCTTAGTTGTTGGTTTATCATCCTCAATGGTAGCTTCAACCAACACCTGTAAATTCCTTTGGGATACCTCATCTCAAAAGTCTTTTAACTCTACCTTTAACTTCCTATTCAAAGACTGAAAGCCCATGTTCTGTATGTAAAGATTCTTCAGTTGTTTATGGAGAGGGAGATCCTTTCTCACCGCAAACCTTGCCAAGTCAAGGGTATGATTGTAGCCAACCATGAGCTCTTCCATATGAGCCAAGTGGAACTTTTATTTTTATTTAAGACAAGCTATTTATTTCCTTGCATCTCTGAGTTGCTTGATAAGTATTTTGTAGGTCTGACTGTCAGGAGGGACAGTGGCATGCTCAGTCATAATAGGATTTTCCTCATACTCTTCTTCCTCCTGCATGGGAAGTGTTTTGTCCACCTCATCAAGTTTCTCAGTGGCCTTACTTTTACCCTTCTTTCTCTGCACAGTGGTTTCTTCATTTCTTACAACAGGCTCCTCGAAGTGTTTCACAGGGGTTTCCTCCTTTCTCTCCAAAGGTCTTTTAGTACCTTTACCTTTTTGTACAAGGGATTCTTGTTTTCTATCGACATGATTCTCAATGCATTTCTCAGAGGTCTTATCTCTCTTCTCCAAAGGTCCTTTAGCACCTTTCCCCTTTGTCTTTTGTAAAAGGGTTTCTAATTTTTCCTTTACAGGATTTTCAATATTTTTCCTCTTCTTCCTTTGAATAGGGATCTTTGGTAAGGACTGTTCTCTCTAATCCTCCTTAGGAATTGATGACCTTGTGAAAGTTCTTTTACCTTTGATTTCGACTACTAGAGGAGAAGGGGAAAACAGAAGCTTCTTCCCTCTATTATATGTAACTTTGGTAAAAGGAGGCACCTCTTCTAACCCTAGTGGAAGCGGTGGTGAAATATCTCTGTGTGGAGAAGGACAGACTTCCTCCTCGGCTTCAATGACCTATTTTCTTACTTCTAACACTTGAACATGGGCTCTACCCTTTCTCTTCCTACTACTCCCTACTTTGGTAGCATTTGTAGGTGACAAAGAGCTTGCCCTCTGTGATTGAGGAGTGGGTGCTAGATCCAACTTAAAATGAGAGGTAACCACAAAATTCTCCCATGAAATATATTTCTTGCCCAATTCCTTAGATACTAGCATTCTTATTAATCTAGAGTGGAAAAGGATAGAATCCACATCTTTAGATTTGGCATGTATCATTTCTGACATCTTACCTATACTCCTCAACAAGTAATAAGGAATATTCATCTCAACCTTACCAATAAAATGTAGAAACAATCTTATATGGTACTAGTATAATGTGTTGAATCCCCTTCACAAGTAAAATATCTCTGTATGATCTTCAGTAGTCTGTCAAATTGTTCAATCAATTGGCTCCTTGGCATACTTTTGGACAGGTCACTGGCTTGATATTCAAGTTTAAAGAGATCTTTTGCATAAGATAAACTCAAATACATGGATTTGAACCACCTTTCACCTGTAATGGGGATCCCTGTTGCGGTTGAGATGGAGGCTTCAGTCACTTCAAACTCCAAATCCCCAACCTTAGTTTTCTTACCATCAAACTACAATTCAAATTGTCTTGCTACCTCTGGATGTCCTCTTTGCATGTTCTAATAGAAGAAGAGGCACCCTACTCTTTGAAAGGCCTCTATTTCCATGGGTTTTGTGATAAAAGGAAGCATTTACATTGGTTCTTCCCTAACTATCTTGCCTCTTATATGTGCCTTCTTCTATTTAGGGGTCTCCGTGACTCAAACTGAGGGCTCTATAACGGTTTTGTAATGCATAGGAGACTTTGAATGGGGTTTCAAATATGCAAGGATGACCCTATGCAACTGAGCAGAATGTTTAATTTTGATATGAAAGGAGGCAGGGGAAGTAGCAACAAGTTAAGCAACGCCTCTGGGTAGCGCAACGCATACACAGAGGATAGACTAGTCTAAAGCTTGCAACTTCAAGGGCTAAGGCAGACAACAGAAATATGACTCATATACGGGCCATGAGGTTTATAGGTCTGAAAAAGAGAGGAGATGAGGCTATCATACAAGGATGAATCTTTTATCGTTGTGCAAACTTTAGGAAAACGAAAACTCGAGCATAAATTTCTTGTGAAGATTAATACATAGAGGAGCTAACATTGGGTACCTACATAGTAGACACCTGTTGAGCTCTTCAACGTAATCTTAGGATGAAAATGAGGAAACTTCGGCCCTGGAATCTCACACAGTAGTAAGATTTGGTTGACATGCGGTTGCCTGATCAGAGTTGGTGAATTCACGTAGCGTAGCACTGTTGTGTTTTCAAAATTAGAAACCATTATCCAAGAACATAAATGCAAGATATTTTGAAGGCTCTTTAACTGACTTCTAGTGCTGAAAACAAGGGATATGGTATCGGTCATGGCAATCATGACTTGGGGTGGAGGTATGATAAACATGATGGGTGCTATGGAACTGCCTGATGAGTAGGCAACACTTCCAATTCAAAAATATGATTAGATAGGTAAGTGAGGACAATGAGGCATGCTTGTGAGGTCATGAGTGAGGAGAGAGGTGTGTCACATCATCTTGATCATGGGAGGTATCGACCTAGGGGAAAATCATGAAAGGGACCAAAAAGAATAAACCATGATCTAAAAGGGTTCAAGGATCAAAAATCAAATTTAAGACCAAAACATGAGCTATGACTCAAAAAATTTAGTCATCCAAGGGGTCCTATCAAGAATAACTTTAAAGGGATGAAAAAACTACTTTTTTGTTTTTAAAAAAGTAAAATCTAAGGTTCCAAAAAGAATAAAAACAAACTAAAAGACCCAAGGCAATTTAGTGTGCTAATCTTGGCTCCACAAGGGATGACATGCCCCCTACAAGCTTCCAAGAATGACTAGATTCAGTGCCTTATCCTAGGGATATGGAGTCAGTTATTGAAAAATAAATAAAAAAGGAAATGATATTTACAATGACATGAAGAGCCACTCAAGGCTCAAGAAAAGTACTTTTTCAAAAAATGCCCATTGACAGGGCCACCAAAAACCTCTTCATCCTCCATATTTTGTAGCTTGAAAGTGTTATTAGAGAATACCTCAGATATTTTGAAAGGACCAACCCATTAAGCTTCAAATTTACCATTCTTGCCTTTATCTTGTCTTGGTGCATCCCACTTGAGCACCAGATCACCCAGTTGAAAATCCTCTTTGTTCACCTTCTTGTCAAATGCCTGCTTGATCTTCAATTGATGATCATATACCTTATCTACAAGATCTTATCGAGTCTGTTTTACTTCAACCAATTGTTGAATCCTCCTGATCATATGATCTGACTCCCCTTGATAATCCTGGAGGAATTTCGCCACAAGTAATGCAAGTTGAGAAGGAAAAACTACCTCAACTCCATATACCAGCTGGAAAGGGGAAAGTCCCAAGGATCTTTTCACTGTCACTCTGTCAACCCTTAGAGAAAATTTGAGTTTCGAATCCCATGCCTTTTTGTTATCCTCTAACAACTTTTTAATAATATTTACAATGCTTTTGTTTGAGGATTCTGCAATCCCATTCCCTTTTGGATAGTAAGGGGTGGAATGAATCAAAGTGATTCACAGAACTGAATTAATGGTTCAGCCTTGAATGATGCAGCATTATCAGTGACGATTCTATCAAGATGCCCAAACCTTACTATGATGTCTTCCAAGAAACCAATTATCACTTTATGTGAATCATTCCTTGTAGGAATAGCTTTGATACATTTATTAAAGTAATCCATAGCAGTCAAGATCCATATATGTTGACCACTGGAAGTGGGATGGATTTCCCCGATAAAATCTAGGCCCCACTACTGGAATGGTCCTGAGGCTGCCACAGGCTTCAATGGAAAAGACTTAAGCTGTTGTTTTCTGGAAAAATTCTGACACTTAGCACAGGCCCTGTTAGCACAAACATCCATGAACAAACTGGGCAAGAAGTACCCAACTCTGAGGATATTGTATGTCGTGGTTCTCCAATAATGATGCCCCCCACATAAACTATAATGAAAATCAAACATAATCGTTTGGGCTTCTTGGGGATCTAGGCATCTCAAAAACATTCCTAATGGATCCTTCCAATACAAAATTTGATAAACAAAGCAATACTTTATTGATTTGAGTTTTAAGTCCCTCACCTTGTTTTTTTGGATACCACTTGGGGGCTGTAAATTTTGCAGAAACAATATAATGTCTTTGTACCAGCTGCAATCTTCCAATGTATAAATGACTTGAGGCCTTTATCATTCATCTCAGCCTACTAATTTTTTGAACATGAGTGAATGAAATTCACCCCCAGTGCTGAGCAATTTGATTTATCCAAGAGCTTGGCCAAACCCTAGCCTTTAACCAATTTTGTGGGCCTAATTTCCAAATCAAATTCAAGTAGTTTAGAAATCCACTTGCAGCGTTTTTCGTCAATATTAGGCTGAATAAGAATTTCTTTTACAGCAACTGATGGAACATAAGCAATAACTCTTGAATGCAGCACATAAACTCTAAAAGACTTAAGATCTTTAACCAATGCATAGGCTTGCTTGTCCATAATGTCATACTTTAGTTTTGCATCTCTCAATGCCCTACTAAAAAAGGAAATGGGATTCTCTAAGCCTTCAACATTCTTCTGCAATAGGATTGTTGCTACTGTATCAAAAGAGGCAAAAGAAAAGATAAGAAAGTCCTTGGAGTAGTCGGGGCTGACAAGAACCAGGGATTCTGTCAAGGATTTATTTATTTGATCAAAAGAATCACGGGTCTCAACAGTCCATTTCATTTCACTATCCTTCATTAGCATGGTTTTGATATACTTAACTAACTCAGCAAAATTTGACACAAATCTTCTCAAAAAGTTGATTTTTCCCAGAAAATATTGTACCTCTTTTTTAGATCTAGGGAGTGACAAAGTTTGTATAGCCTCAACCCTGTTGGAATCAATCCTTACTCCTTCAACTAACACGATATCCCCCAATAATGTTCCTTCTTTCATGGCAAACAGTTATTTTTTTGGATTCAAAGAGAGGCCAAATTTTCCGCATTTCAAGAAAACCTTTCTTAAATGATCACAATGTTCCTTATTAGACTGAGAATACATAGTTATGTCATCCAAATAGATAACAACAAACTTATCGTTTTCTCCAATAAATGCTATTTCCATAGCTCGCTGAAAATTTTCCCTTGCATTTATTAAACCAAAGGGCATCTTAGCGTACATAAATGTCCCCTAGGGAGTGGTGAAGGTCATCTTCTCCCTGTCTTCTGGAAAAATAAATACCTGATTGTATCCAGAAAATCCATCAACCATAGACATCCTGGCTGCTCTTGTCACCTTCTGTAATATGTGCTCCATCTTAGGTAAAGGATAATTATCCTTCTTTGAGCTTATGTTGAAATTTCATAAATCGACACAAAGTCTGATTTCCCCATTCTTTTTTCTTACTGGGACCAAATTGGCTACCCATTCGAAATACCTCAAAGGAATGATAATTTTTTCATCTAAAAGCTTCTTAACTTCTTTCTCCATGACAGGTAGCAGCATAGGATTGATTTGCCTCAAATTTTTCCTGAAAGGTTTGGTGTTTTCTTTTAATGGGATCTTATGCTCTATTATGCTTGTGTCATAAGTTTTGAGATCTTCATAAGCCCAAGAAAATACATCAACAAATTCTTTCAACAACTTAGTGTATTCTGCCCTCTGTTTTTCTAATAGGATGCTTGAAAGTTTGACGTATTTTGGATCCTTTTTAGTGCCCACATTTCACTCAGTGATATCAGCATCATCAGTGGATACCTTCCCTTTCAGTGCCACATCATTCCCATCAAATAATATTTCCAAAGGAACTAGTCCCTTTGGTATATGATTGCTAGGCAGCTGCACAATATGATGATTAGCAATTTATTGAGGAAAACATGAACATGAGGAGTAATCTCTGGATCATGATCCTGATCAATGTGCAGAAAATTCAACAACGGTCTTAAGAAAAAATTTATGTTCTAAATCATCTTCGAATACCTTCCAATATTTTTCATTGTCCAGTATAGAAGGCCTGTATTTGACTTCTACATCATACTTGATTTTTGGTGGTATGAGAATTCTGAAGTTGCTTGCTGATACAGCCAAAGAATCAGCCACAGTATTCTCTTCTCTAGAAATGAATGATATATTAAAAGCAGAGAAAAAACTATCCACTAAATCCCATACTTCATTCATGTAAGATCTAAGCCTAGGATACTTTGTTTGATAAAGATTTTTAATCTGATGTACTATCAATTCAGCATCCCCAAATACTAACATCTTATCTATCCCCATGTCTTTTGCTGCCCTCAAACCCAAGAAAAGAGCCTCATACTCTACCACATTATTAGTAGTCTCAAATTCTAGTTTATATGACAAAGATACAGTTTCTTGAGTTGGTGAGACAAAGATCACCCCAGCACTAGCACCTTCCTTGGAAGAGGCTCCATCAAAGAACATCTTCCAAATAGAAGTAGTTAGAGGAGGATCTTTAGAAAAGTTGATGTACCTTTTTTTTATTTCTATAGTGAGTTGCAAAATACTGTATCCCAGATCTGTATCAAAAGAAAAAACAGGGTGATTGGTGGGGTTTTCTTCATCACTAATGATGTAAGACAATTGAGCTTCCCTGTAAAGTCTTCTATGCTCTCCTCCAAAAGAAGGAATAGTATCATAAGAGAGATCCATCTGCAAGGTTCCCCCAAGTCATTTTATCCAAGATCTTGACAAGAGCATACCAAACTTGGGCGGAACATCAGCAACTGTGATATCCATAAGTATACTCTTCATGGGTAGCTGAAATAAGGTCACCACCATATCCTTAATGACTCCAAGACATTTGACTTTTCTGGAGTCAAAAGAATATAATTCATGATAGGTCTTCATGACTTCTAACCCAAGTTCATCCATAACAGACTTTGGCATCATATTGTGGGATGCCCTTGAATCCATGAGACAATTGTGTAGCACCTTATCATGTATATTCAGTGAAGTATATAAGGGTGGGGATGAGTCATCTCTGTCTTCTATCAAAGGACCTAAAATCACTGTTGGTTTTTCATATTGTAGATTTATGGAATCATTGGCACTTGGAGATGATTCTTGATGTAACATTTTGGATAAATATTTTTTAAAATCATCATTTTTTATCAATTCCAAAAAAGGTGCAGGGAACTTTATTTTCTAGATCTCACTCTCAAAACTGAAGGAAGGGGAAGGCTTCAAGACCTCTTTGATTTTAGGATCAGGATCTTTGATCAGAACTTGTGGGTTTTAAGAGTCTTTTTCCTTGCTTCTCACTGTCACGGCCTTGAAAAAATCTTCTTTCTGAACAGGCTGATTAGGGGCATCATTTTTTTCTACATTCTTCTTGGATCTCAAATTATATATACTAGGATTTTCCTTTTCTTTCTCTCCCTTGCTTAACTCATTAATTTGAATATCCATTAAAGATTGCTCATAAGAGGATTGATTCAAGTGTGGGGATGGGGAAGTATAACCTAAACAATGAATCTCAGGATCATCTTCAACCTCCTCTTCTTCTTCATCTGCCACTAAATTATTTTGCAAAGGAGCTTGTACCCTTTGATCATCTCTCTCTCTCTGTTTCTAGGATCCCTAGGAAAGATTTGGGGAGCATTATTTGGTCTCCTATAGTTACCCCTGTTATCATTGTTTTGATCATTTATATATGTTTGTTTCCCTATTGATTTTAATTTCTCAATTTCAGTGGAGAGAGATTTTACTAATTTGGTCAGCTCATCTACTTGAGAATGGACAATAGACGAATCAAAAGTTGAAGCTTCAGCTTTGTTTTTTCTCCTATCCCTATCAGATTTTCCCCTGAGTTTATTTGATGCCACTATGTTGGATTCTACCTCTGAGGTGACATCTTTCATATGAACCAAAGAAGGTGACCTTATTTCTCTCAAAAGTAGGCCAAATTCGGAATCAAAAGAACTGGCATAAGCAATTTTTTCCATGGTTTCAGTGGGTTTGATCTCATCAGGGATATTCTTGTACATTTTGTTAAATCTTTTAGAAAATTCAAAGACAAACTCTCCTTCTTTCCTTTTCAAAGATCCAAATTCGGTGATGTAGTACAAAAAGTCCTTTTTGTCACCCCAATGCCTCAAGAAGGATTCATCCAATGCCTCAATACCAGTAATGGATCCAGGGGATAGACCCCTAAACCACTTTCTAGCCTTACCGAACAGGCTTTGGATGAAAACCCTTATCTAAACATCTTCATTTTCAATATTTTGGTTATCTGCATAGCTGTAGAAAGCAGCAAGATGTTCCTCAGCTGTCACATCTTATTCTCTCGTAAACTTAGGCATGTATTTCAAATAATCTCCCAGGGGAAGAGCATTCAATGGTTGAGGTAAAAGTAGAGGAGCATATCTTACAACCACTATGGCATCCATCCTATTAGCAGGGGGGTTAACAACTTCCATTTGATTTTGGATTCTTGGTGAACAAGAAGGAGAAGGAGACTTGATTGTATGTATAGTAGTAGAGGAAGGAATAGATGAAGGAGGGGTTTCAGTTTTCACAATAAGAGGATGAGTTTTTGAAGAGGATGGTAAGGTCTGGGAAAGAGATGAATTTCCTACTTCTTTGGAAGCAAAAATTTTAACAGAAAGAGGTGTAGCAAAACCTAAAGTAGGGAAATATTCAAAACTATCAAGACTGAAACACTTCTCAATATCAAGGGAAGAAAATATATCAATGTTTTCCTCTTTCAATTCAGTCTCAAAGGAAGAGTATTCAACAGGAAACTCTTCAAAATAAACCTTTTTAGATACTTCAGCAGAAGATAAAGGAAGCTTACTTGATAAAATAGTTGGATTATCAAGAGTAGAATCAGGCAACTGACCAGAAACACTTGTAGTAGCGGTAGAAAAACTTTTTTGGGAAGCCTTTCCCTTTTTGATTATCTTCTCTAGGTCAGTCTCAGGTGGTACCAAAGGTAGTTGTGGATTTGATCTCGTATGTCTGCCTTTAGGTGCCAGAGATGAAACAATGGAGTCGCCAGGTGTAGTCAGCAATCTTCGAAATATTGAGTTCTAATGCACCTTTAGAACTAGAATATTGTGTCATTTTAATCCCAGTGAAAAGTCTTCAAATCATCCCCGACAATGATGCCAAGAATGTTAGCACTAGGAATCACCTTCAGATTGCATGGAAGGAAATCCTAGTACCCATTAAGTTATATGTGAATGAAAGAGTGTTTTAAAGGGTCAAATGGAAAAGGACTCAAATCGTAATGCTCTAACTCAGAAAACAGGGCTATCATGCACCAACAATTAAGGTCTTTTAACTCTGCCTTTAACTTCCTGTTCAAAGACTGAAAGCCCATGTTCTGTATGTAAATATTCTTCAGTTGTTTATGGAGAGGGAGATCCTTTCTCACCGCAAACCTTGCCAAGTCAAGAGTATGATTGTAGCCAACCATGAGCTCTTCCATCTGAGCCAAGTGGACATTGTCTTTTTCTTTAAGACGATCTATTTCTTTCCTTTCATCTCTGAGCTGCTTGATAATTCTTTTGTAGGTCTATATGTCAGGAGGGACAATGGCATGCTCAGTCTTAATAGGATTTCCCTCGGACTCTTCTTCCTCCTTCATCGAAAGTGTTTTGTCCACCTCATCAAGTTTCTCATTGGACTTACTTTTACCCTTCTTTCTCTGCACAGTGGTTTCTTCATTTCTTACAACAGGCTCCTCGAAGTGTTTCACGGGGGTTTCCTCCTTTCTCTCCAAAGTCCTTTTAGTACCTTTACCTTTATGTACAATGGATTCTTGTTTTCTTTTGACAGGATTCTCAATTCCTTTCACAGAGGTCTTATCTCTCTTCTCTAAAGGTCCTTTAGCACCTTTCCCCTTCTTCTTTTGTACAAGGGTTTCTAATTTCTCCTATACAGGATTTTCAATATTTTTCCCCTTCTTCCTTTGAATAGGGATCTCTGGTAAGGAATTCTCTCTATAATCCTCCTTAGGAATTGATGACCTTGTGAAAGGTATTTTACCTTTGATTTCAACTGCTTGAGGAGAAGGGGAAAATAGAAGCTTATTCCCTCTCTTAGATGTAACTTTGGTAGAAGGAGGCACCTCTTCTAACCCTGGTGGAGGAGGTGGTGAAAAATCTTTGTGTGGAGAAGGACAGACTTCCTCGTCAGCTTCAATGACCTGCTTGTTTACTTCTGACACTTGAACATGGGCTCTACCCTTTCTCTTCCTACTACTCCCTGCTTTGGTAGCACTGGTAGGTGACAAAGAACTTGCCCTCTGTGATTGAGGAGTGGGTGATAGATCCAACTTAAAATGAGAGGTAACCACAAAATGCTCCCATGAAATATCTTTCTTGCCCAATTCCTCAGATACTAGCATTCTGATTAATCTAGAATGGAAAAGGATAGAATCCACATCTTTAGATTTGGCCTGTATCCTGTATGACATATTAACTATACTCTTCAACAAGTAATAAGGAATATTCATCTCAACCTTACCAGTAAAATGTAGAAACAATATTATATGGTACTGGTATAATGTGTTGAATCTCCCTTCACAAGTAAAATATCTTTGTATGATCTTCAGTAGTCTGTCAAATTGTTCAATCAATTGGCTCCTTGGCATACTTTTGGACAAGTCACTGGCTTGATATTCAGGTTTAAAGAGATATTTTTCATAAGATGAACTCAAAGCCATGGCTTTGTAACCACCTTTCACCTGTAATGGGGATCCATGTTGCGGCTAAGATGGAGGCTTCAGTCACTTCAAACTCCAAATCCCCAACCTTAGTTTTCTTACCATCAAATTGCAATGCAAATTGTCTTGCTACCTCAGGAATTCCTCTTTGCATGTTTTGACAGAAGAAGAGGCACCCTACTCTTTGAAAGGCCTCTCTTTCCATGGGTTTTGTGTTTAAAAGAAGCATTTCCACTAGTCTTGTCCTAACTATCTTGCCTCCTTTATGTGCCTTCTTCGATTTAGGGGTCTACATGACTCAAACTGAGGGATCTGTAATGGTTTGGTAATGCTCAGGACACTTTAAATGGGGTTTCAAATATGAAAGGATAACCCTATGCAACTGAGAAAGACGTTTAATTTTGATATGAAAGGAGACAGGGAAAGCAACAAGAGGTTAAGCAACACCTTTGGGTAGCGCAATGCATACGCAGAGGATAGAATAGTCTAAATCTTGCAACTTCAAGGGCTAAGGAAGACAACAAAAATATGACTCATATACGGGCCATGGGGTTTACAGGTCTGAAAAAGAGAGGAGATGAGGCTATCATACAGCGATGAATCTTTCACCGTTGTGAAAACTTTAGCAAAACGAAAACCCGAGCATAAATTTCCTGTGAAGATTAATACAAAGAGGAGGTAATAGTGGGTACCTTCATAGTAGACACCTATTGAGATATTCAACACAATATTAGCATGAAAATGAGGAAACTTTGTCCCTTGAATCTCTCACAGTAGTAAGATTTGGTTGACATGCAGTCGCCTGATCGAAGCTGGAGAATTCACGTAGCGCAACACTGTTGTGTTTTCAAAATTAGAAACCTTTATCCAGGAACATAAATGAAAGATCATTTGAAGTCCCTTTAATTGGCTTCTGGTGCTTAAAACAAGGGATATGGTATCGTTTGTGGAAATCATGACTTGGGGTGGTGGTATGATAAACGTGACGGGCACTACAGAACTGCCTGATGAGTAGGCAACGCTTCCAATTCAAAAATATGATTAGATAGGTAAGTGAGGACAATGAGGCATTCTTGTGAGGTAATGAGTGAGGAGAGAGGTGTGTCACATCATCTTGATCATGGGAGGTATTGACCTAGGGGAAAATCATGAAAGGGACCAAAAAGAATAAACCATGAGCTAAAAGGGTTCAAGGATCAAAAATCAAATTTAGGATCAAAACATGAGTTATGACTCAAGAAGTTTAGTCATCCAAGGGGTCCTATCAAACATAACTTTAAAGGGATGAAAAAACTATTTTTTTATTTTTAAAAAAGTAAAATCTAAGGTTCCAAAAAGAATAAAAAAAAACTAAAAGACCCATGGCAATTTAGTGTGATAACAGGTTCTTACCGATCCTTTTAAACTCCCTAATGTGATTTAATCTAAGAAAGATTCAAAATACTATCCTATATTGCAAGCATATGGGAATGTATGGACCCATTACAATAATGTTTAAGCTCCCCTAGTGATGTAAACTAAGAAAGTAGCTTCAAAAACTATCTAACTTTGCAACATGTGGGCATGTATGGGGCCTTACAAATTTAATATGTTTTGAAAAGAAACTAAGAGGGGTCCCTAGGGGGGCTTTGTCCTCTCCTAAATATTTTGTTTTTAAGGGAGATGAAATCTTCCCTCAATCATTTTTCTGATTCTCAAGATCGCTCTACAATCAAAACAAGCCATCCATGTGGCAAAATGAAAGAAAAAGAGGAGAAATATGGTTCTTAACCCCCTAAGTGCCTATGTTTTGACTAACCCTTCACGCGGAGAGGGAAACTAAGTATGGTGCATATTACAAATTGCATAGAATCAATATTTAGAAGGCTAGGGGCCTTCAAAATATCACAAACAACCCTTACAATGTTGGATTTATGGATAGATGCGTGGGTCGCAAAGTAGACAGACGTGCATGTGGCACAAATGTGCAAAGAAACAATGGCATGTTGGCACACCATGCATAGAATGCACTGAGAAACAAAATGTTGTTGGTGCATGTGCTCGGAACACGTGCTTGTGGGCTGAAACACCCGCAAACATTCTAATACGCGGCCGGGAAGAAAATTTTGAATGAAATTCTTTTATCCCAGCTCCAAATTTATCTTTTTTTAAGTAGGCTTGGGCCGGTTATGATCCCTGCAAGGTAAATAGATCAGAAATAAGTGCTCAAACAACCCAAATAGGGAGTAAATTGATATCGATCCCCAGTACGGTCTTCAATCTGTTCTATCCTTTTCTCCACTTGAATGAGCAAAAGAGGGACACTTGCAAGTCCAGTTGGGTCAGTTGAACAAGACAGAAGTTAGTGTATGAGTCAAATGACTCAATAACATGAAATAAACAAACAAATAAGCTAATAACAAGTAAATAAACTAAACTAAAGTGCATAAGGAAATTAGAACCAAAATCAATCAAACAATTGACCAATATCCATGCCACTAATGGATAGATTGTATTAGTGGGAAAACACCAAAGAGAAAGGGAGACTTGTGGGTCCCCTCTTCCTTCAAGGGAGGGATCTTGAATCCCCTATGTGAGATCTCTTCTTACAAATAACAAACTAGAAATAAAATGGCTAAGAAATCCAAGCTTATTCCCTCAAGAGGTGAGGTGAATAGCCTAATGAAATGATGCTAGTATGCTCCAAGAAGGAAAGAGGTTCCTTGTAGGAGAACAGAAGAAAGATAACAATACAAATAGATTCTTGAAAATATAGTGCACCCGTGACCTTTTTTTATAGAAAATCTTTGAGGTATTATCCAACCGGTCTTTAGTGTGAACAAGGGGGCCTTTAGGGCACCTTTAAGTCTATGACCAGCCCCCCACTCAGATTCAGTTCAGATTTGAGGGTCAAATCGACTTGGGAGTTGAACCAGAAGTGGGTGGGAGGCTAACCAGAATCATAAGTGTGTCATTCTTAGGTGTGTGCGGTTTTTTGTGTACACAGTCGTGCATCAGGCGCATATGTGCTTTTCCTATGTTTTTGATTGGCGCATGTGCGTGCACTTCCTTTTTGTTCTGAGTGCATGTTGATTTTATAACCAATTGTATAGTTTGTGCCATTTTGGAAATGCATTTTTTGGGCCATGAATGAACTAATAGATGTTTGGAGATGTTGGATTCCTGTAACCATTTGCAAACGAAATTTCAGGGATAACACCTATACAACTTCAGTTGGCTCCCATTGATCATCCCTATGAGTTTTGTGCCTCCTATATCCTTCAACTATACAGATCCCCCATCTGTAATAGTTTTTACTTTGTATGGTCCTAACCAATGCATTCTGATTTTTCCTAGATGCTAAACGGATTTACTATCATACATCAAAACTACATCTCCTTCCTTGAAATTTTTCATCTTGATATGTTTGTCATGCCAAGCTTTGTCCTTACTTTCTGGAATTCTTGGTGAAACCCTGATAGAATCCTATCTTCCTCCATGAGCATTAGTTGATTCATCCTATCATGTACTACACCTCGTTCTATCATGTTCGTAATCGATGTTATGTGCAGAATGGGTACCAAAAATTCCAGTGGCACAACTGCTTCTTGTCCATATACCAATATGAATGGCGTTTGTCCTACCAATTTATTTCATGTGGTCTTGTATTCCCACAATACTGTTGGTATCTTTAGGTCCCAATCATCCCTGTTAACATTAAAGATCTTCGTCAGTGCATTTTCACGGATCTTGTTAAAGGCTTCCATTGTTCCATTTGCTTGAGGATGATATGGTGTACTCTTGCGATGATGAACTTAAAATTCCTTAGTCATATCCTTGAAAATAATGTTAATGAAGTGAGTCCCTTGGTTACTCATAAAAATACTCAAGCAACCAAGTCTAGTGATCACTTATTCAAACATGAAGTGTGATGTTGTTTCTGCATTGCAATCTTTGACTAGTGCAGCTTCCACCCATCTTTTCAGGTATTTCGTCGTGGTGATAATGTACCTCACTCCTGACCTTTTTGTTGGTGGGTTAATTGGTCCCAAAAACTCTATTGCCTATTTTTCAAATACCTGCAAAGTCTTATGTTCGAAGGGGCATCTCATCCCTTCTATTCGGTTTACCAACCCTCTAACATACATCACATTTATGGCAGTAATCATTTGAGTCTCTATGAATAGTCGGCCACCATAGTCTTGCGCGCAATACCTTCTATGCGGTATCTTTTCCTGCATAATGTCCTCTTGCTATTCCCTCATGGGCTTCTTCTAAAATCCTTATTCTTTCATTTTCTAGTACAGATCTTCTCAAGATGTTATCTGCGCCCATTTTGTATAAGTGCCCTGCAATCAACTGATAGTCTATAGCCCGGACTACAAGGTTTTTCTTATGTGCCATGTTTAAGTCCTGTGGCATACTCCCTATACTCAAGTATTGGATAATGGCTGTGAAGTATTCATCGACGATATGGACTGAAAATAACTGTGTGTCCATAAATTTATCCTCTAGATTTGTAGGTTCCTCCCCATTCATGATTCTTGACAGGTGTTCAGGTCCTGTGCTCAAATTCCCTGTCTTGACTATTACTTCAAAATGAAACTCCTGGAACAACAATAACCATCTGCAAATTCTCCCCCCCAACACTGGCTTATTGACTAGGTATTTGAGAGTTGAATGGTTTGTGAACATCTTGAAATGTTTTCCAAGTAAGTAATGTATGAACTTCTTAAACATGTACACCATTGCTAGGCCTTCCCTCTCTGTAGTGTTCTAGTTCTTCTCCGATTCTGACAGTTTTGTACAATAAAATACTATAAGAGGATCAAATTCTCCTGCCCCTAGTTGAGCAAGAATAGCTCCAAGTGCTAAGGCCGAGGAATCTACATGTACGTAGAATTTCTTCTCCCGGTCTGGGAATACTAGTATTGGTGTGGTTACCATCTTCTCTTTCAACATATCCAGACAGTGTTGCCAATCCTCATTCCACTGGAACTTTGTGTCTTTCCTT
>JZKD02S1872954.1:501205-517560 GCA_000966675.3 Picea glauca
GCGAAAAGGCGCAAAGAATAAAGGCATCGTTCATTTGAAATTTGCGATGAAAAATCAATGTTTGTGAAACATTGGTGTAGGCAGCTTATGAGACAATGAAAAATGTGAATTGGCTTCCAACAGTATCCCATCTGCAGTTGGGTTTACGTAATCCTCATCTTGCGTAGTTTTTCTATACAACTGGCTAATTTCCTCCATGTCCAAGCAAGTAGGTTCCATGAACCTTTCTCCTTCTAATGGGTCTAATAGTGTAATGACCATGTATTATCTTGACTCAAAGATCATTTCCCGTGTCTTTAAGTTGATTATGGCCTGGTTATCAAATGCACAATCCAAGATTAGAAATGTTGTATAAGGTGTTGTTCCGTCCACTATTTCTATTACTTCGAAGTTGTCTTTAGTCCATACTCCATCCAGGTCTACTGTCACTCCTTTTATTCTCCCAACTGGTAGAATTTTGTGTTGATTTGCTAGTTCTAGTTGAATGAGTGAATATCCTAAAGTGGGCTCACCCATACATTACCATGTATTCTTGGGTAATACATTGACTTCGGATCCTAAATCTAATATGATATCTCCCATGTTGAAATCTCCAATGTTGGCGTTCAACATGAAATCCCTACTTGTTCTCCTCCTTGTATGTAAGTGATTGATTGTTTCATGTTTTATCTTTCCTTTTGTTTCTACGCTACATATTTATAGCATATTTTGTAATATTTTGACAAAATATGGATCATTTAGTAATTTTACACATGATTGCAAAAATCCTTTGATCGTACTTACTTGTCCCAGGGGCTTCATTTCTTTAGTGTGATCCAACAATGGAGGCATCTTGTACTTTGGTACTTCCTTACTATGTTGTGCAGTTGATGTAGATGCAATGTCTGGCTTGCTTAAATATATCCTTTTCATTCTACACATCAAACTTCTTCCTCGGTTCGGCATTCTTCTTCACCCATTGGTGTTGTACTGGCTCTTGTCTCTCTGTGTCATTTCCTATTTTATCTCCTTCACATGTAACTATGTTGATGTTTCTTCCTTCATCCTATGCTTCTACTGAAATTCATTGAACATTATGATTTTTCTTATTCCTCTTTTCCTAGATCTTCCTTAATAGCGTAGGACATTCTTTTGTGTCGTAATCTGATGCACGACAATACATACAGGTCGTTGGTGGAAGTGGACATTCTCTTGCATAGTGTCCTGGTTGTTGAAAAATGTGACATACCATTGGTCCTCTACCTCTTCCAAAGCCTCCTCTTTCTCTTCCTCTACCTCTATAGCCATATCAACCCCCTCGTGGCGTGTTATACTGAGGCGCATGGTTATACTACGCGATATTGTAGTGTGGTTGCGCAATATTGTATTGTGGTTGCGTTGTGTTATATGGTTGTTGTGCAATATTATACTGCTGCTACGCAGTGTTGTATGGGTCTAGTACTTGGTTAAACTTAGGTGTGTCTTTCCTAGTCATCATTTCTGCCTACATCGTGTATGTATCTGATGTCCTCTCTCTAATCAACTCCATGGTTCTACAGTCTTTTTCATCATGGCCTACCGACTTGCAAAAGTTCCAATACGAGATTTTTGGGATTGTCTGGTACTTCTGCATCATTGGGCAGTGATATGGATCGTGCCCCTGTTTCTTACAAATTTCTCACCATAGTCCTCTTGTTGGTAACGGATTTGGCATTCTTGTTTCCATGTACTACGTGAATGTTGGAAATTCGTTCTTATGGTGTCCTTCTATCATGCATGTGGTACACCAAACGACTTCTCTTTTGTCCCTACTTTTGTTCTAGTTCAGCTGGAACATTAAATTCTTTAGATCCTCCTTCCACTCCTCGATGGTTGTATATTTCTTCTAATATTGGTTTTCTTCCAATTGCAGCGTTTCCTGCAAAGCCTCTGCCTGCATCTGAAAATTTTGTTGTCACAGTGGATATTTCAAGTGTGGTAATAGTGAGTTGACGAACATGTGACTATGTTGCATATCTATCATGACATATTTCATCTTTCCTTTTAATCATTTGAATCTCTGGTCAATCTCCCATACATATTCTCCTAGTTTTTGTCTAATCTCTATCATCTCGTTCATGTATTGATCCTCTAATCTAGGCCTCTAGAACTCATTTATCAATAGCTTCTTGATATCTCCAATCATTATGGTTTTCCCTAGTAGACTATTTGTGGCTAAAATCATATGCCAATTTAGTGCACGATCCCTTAATGTGGTAGATAATTGTGCAAGTTTAGTGTCCTCGTCTGTGATCTATTTCTCTTCCCAGATCTTTTCACAGATGAACAGGTGCTTCTCTGGGTCCTCCAATGCTTCTCCTTTAAATTTTGGTAACCTGATGGTGGGATTGTGTCCTGCCATCCTGAATGTTGAACTACTAACTCCGCGCGGTGTAGAGACTTGACTAATGCTTTGTGAACTAGCTCCCCCAATTGTTGTTCCTTTTGTAGATGTACTTCCTATTGTCTTCCTTGTCCCAAAATTTGGTTTTCTAAATGGTGGTGTTCTTCTTCGTGTGTTAGTCACACATGGGTTTATGGGTTCCACACTGACAATAATATGGATAGGATTGCTTCCCTCTATTCCCTCTTTTGGATCTCTCATCCTCCTCTCATATGTCACATGCAGAATTTCCTCAATCTTCTCCACAACCTAGAGATCCTCTACCTCCTCTTCATCACTTTCCAAGCCTTCCCTCGGGGCTACGACTCTCTTCTTGGTGTTCACCTTGTATTCGTAGGGTACTCCATTAAACGTCTTTCCAATTGTCGCCATGATCCTCTTGATCTGGTCATCGTCCATATTAATTGGTTCCAAGGACTCCTCCTTCTTTCATTTATCCCCTTCTCCTTTCATTTCTCATTTTCCTGTCAGTGCTTCCCCCCTTCCCCCATGAATGCAGGGTAGTTTAGTTTCATGAATCCATTGTCATTACACACTTGTTATATAGAAATATCTTAATGGACGTATATAATGATGTGAGATACCTGCCTCGAGGTCCCTTCAAGAATTCTTTTTCAATTGCATTGTACACTTTTGTTGTATCTACTGCAAACTCTGTGATAAATCCGACAATAATGTTGTCTAACCAAAAATCTATTGCGTGCATGAATTTATTATCATCGCATTGTAGATGCACAATTTCTTTGGGATTCCACTCCATTTGTCTAATCCGATTCATCAGATGGTTTTATTTCAATCTTTTGATCTACTTGTGCAATATGTGTGGGAAATCACAGAAAAATACTTCATGCAAGTCAGTGAATATGTACTTGTCCAGATACTTGCACGATGTTAACTTCAGGTTTTTGTTATCTTTTTGCACAACCTCTAGCTCCTTTGTCTTCAGCCAGCTTTTGATCTCTACCTTTTTGGGATTTTATGGTCTCAACATCCCCTTCTAGTTGTGCGTTCTCTCACCTTCTTGTCATCCAATCCAATATTCTTTTGACATGCCTTCCACAAATATAATGTGCTCAATCCCATTGCCTTCCAATCAGCCAACAACAAAACCATTTGTTGGTTTCCCCCATTCCCTTTTATTCATTTACCATTATATATTGACCCCGGTTCACAACCAAGAATCTTCACAACAAAGTCCCTTAAAGACTATCAACCCCTCTGGTCACCCAGAAGGCAATGCAGTACATGGAGTGCATCGCGCGGTCTTGTTGGAATAGGGGTAGACCCAGGGTTCAATGCTCAAGAGTGCACTAACAAATCCCTAACTACTAACCCTTTCGGCAACACCTACGAAGAAGATGAAGTCTCACTCGAGGTAGAGGCAGGGGTGGTTGCAGGACTCGGGTGTCTGCAACCTTAGCTGGGACACAGATCTATGATTATCGTTCTTACAGCACACTTAGCATCAGTTATTTCCTAACATACACTCATTAATACACTTCACAGAAAGCACATAGCACCGCAGTAATTACTCAGATCTAGCACTTAGTAATGATAAACAGGTTATACTCAATAGATTAAGCACTTAGCATCTTATGTATCAAATATAGCATGAATTCATATCCCATAAGAACAAAGCATAAATAAATCTATCTAAACATATCAGAGAACTTAGCAAGAGAGAGACAAACACATCAGCACAGTACACCGAGTTACCATGGTTCACCCCCACCCTGGGGCTACGTCCACAAAGTATTCTTTATATTATCTTGGTCAAGCAGTTACAGCATGGAGCTTCAATGACCCTTACCCTGCACAGGACAAGAGATATGCCCAGCTCGTTAGATCCTCTTTCCCCAGGTAGATCCAAGCACTAATCCTTCTCACACTCTATGCACTCAGCACTACTACATCACGCACAGAGTACAGCACACACAGAGCTCTTACAGTCACAAAGACGTATGATCACATAGATCCAACTTATGCACTAAGCCATCGACTAGACAGGGCCTCTTCTGACATGGCCTAGACCTCTATTTATACATAGAAAAAGGCCTAAACAATGGCTGACATCCATTTCCCGTTACAATATTCCCAAAAAAATCCAAAAAGGTTCCACAAAAGATGGCGAGATCCCATGATCTCCGCTTCGCTATGTGCTCCATCTTCGACAGGCATTCGAAGTATCAAACAGTCAACTATGACCAAGTATTCCTCAAAACTTGGTCGAGGGCCAATAGGCCCCCAACACTCACCTGTGATTCATCCCGAGTCACTCTTCTCTGGGTAACTCTGCCTCAAAGGCCTCGAGCTTCTCTCAAGCTGCTTCGACCTATTGCTTTGCTACTGCTTCTTTCTCAGCAAACTCCTGAATGAGTGCATTACTAATTGGTCCTTCTAAGCACTGCTCTATTGTGTTCACAACCTAGTCCAAGTTTGTCCCTTGTCTCTCAATCTCTAGGAATAGTTGACATGCCCTATCCTGCAAAGGTTGAAGTTGTTGCATCACTTCCATAACCTTACTCTGAATCATATGTATCTGCTACTGCACGACGCGTTGTTCGTGGGACCTCTTTGTTTTCTTTATGGTCGGTAGGGCCTTCAGCTGTACCTATAACTTCTCGGTTTGGTACTTCACCTCCTAGAGCTATGACTCCAATTTATGCAATTCAGGGTTCTCAGATAGGTTCTCATGTATCTGCGCACTTCTACTACTTAATTGCTTACATTCTTTAGTAAGTTCCTTAATCCTTTCTATTGTACTTTGGGAATTCACTTCTTGTTGGTCATGTTCTTATTGTGGAGTACTCGATATAGCTTGGAGCTCTAGTTCTACTACTCTTTGTTGCAGTAGCTGAATGACTTCAGCAAGCTTCATTACTTAGCATTCTATGGGTTCTTCTACCTTATGTTCTAAGCCAGTCATAGAGAAAAATTCTTTGTTGACTGCTTCTTCGATCTCGATTTTCTTCGCGAGAAGTTTCTCCTTCTCCTTTTCTATCTTTGCATGTTCTTTATCAAACTTCTCTTGTATGGCCTCCTTCTCTTGCTGTGCAGCTTGGCATTGCTCTATGATTTCCTCGTGTGCGTGCTTTAGGGCCTGGGTGGCCTGCGTTGTTACTTATTCTTCTTTCCAAAGGTGTACTTCGACTAGGTCGATAATCCTGTGAAGTTGAACTAACTCATCTCCTTATTCGAGTGTTCCCTCTATCATAGGCACAGTGGAGACTACGCGATTAGACCGGAGGGATTCCTGTACTCCTTGGAGCTCGGTTTCAATTCTGTTGTACATCGTTTCTTTCTTAGCCTCCTGCTTTTCTGTGATCTATTCTATATCTTCATTCAAAGTCATGAGGAGAAAGATGAAGTCATCTAGATTGAGCGTGGTCTTCATCTTGGTCACAGTCACTTTGGCTTTCTTCTTAACAGAAGACTTCGAGGGTGATCCTTTTATTTTCTTTAGAACTTCGATTTCATCTTCTGGTTGTTTTTCAACTTCTTCTAGGTCTTCATCATTACCTTCTTTATCTGGTGTGATGGAAGCTATCCTTACAGAGCGGCTATCCACATCTTGAAAGTATTCAGTTTTCTTCGTCTCCTTTGTCTTCTTTGTCTGTTGTGTCTTACTGGGCCCAGGTGTGTCCTGTGTAGCTTCTGGGCTGCTGATATCTGAAATATCCATTGGATCTATTGCAATGAGGAGGTCCACCAACCATTCCTTGGTGATATCTTCAAGGTCTTCTTCTATCAGTTTATAATAGGACTGCAGCTATTCCTGGTGCTCATCAGTGCATGGAGTTAGGTATATGAAGTGGCGGTCCGCGCTGAACTTCATTAAGGGTCTGAATCTGTGGAGTGTGTTCGAAGTAATGGGAGGTGTGGCTTGTAGTGCAGTCTTCAACTAGATGTAATATCTGTGAAAGAGGGCATTCGACTGCCATTGCCTGCTCATATTTATCGTGTACCATAATGTATTGAAATTCACAGCTAATGGTTCAAACGGTAGGGTTTTAGGAAAAATGACATCCTCCGACATCTCCCATGCTATGAAGGCAATCAGGATGAGAAGCCAGCTAAAGTGGAACTCATATCCTTGGTCTTGTTCTTCTCTGCAATCCAATTCAAGTTGATCCACCAAGTACTTCGACCAGTTCATTTGGACTCCTTCTACGCATTTTTTTGTTAGATCAACTACAAACCCATATACTTGCATCAGTCTGTTCTTGCAAACTAACTTTCCTGCGATCATCTAACAGGTGAGGCGCACTGTGCCACTGTCAATAGAGTTTACCTTGTAACCTCGCATGCCTTTTTCAACATTTCCATAGGCCTCTTTAATCTTCTGTGAAAGAGCGTGATCTGCGGTCTTTCCAAGGTAATAGTCTTGCGGGTCAGGGCCCTGCATGCTCAGCCCAATGATCTGATTGATCAATGTCAGATCAATCATTATACGCCAATTCAACTAGAGATATCCTCCATGGTAGCTCGTGAGTAAAAATTTTACGCAAGCGTTCACCTCCTGGTGCCTACCAAAGTGTGGAATCTTCATTACATTAAGTAAGGTGGACTGTGCGAGGTTCATTGTCCATTGCTGAGGGATGATCTTGTAATTCTTCCCCTTTTTCATCGTCAGATACTTGTGCAGGGCAATCATACTATAGGCTTTTCAGTCACCAAGGTTGAAGTCACAAAACTTCAATGTTGCGAGCATGGTATGCTTAGTGAGAACTGCGTACACACCCTTCGGTAGGTACGCAGTGATCATAGGATAGTCGTAATCTCGAGGCACACTGTCACGGTTGATTTCACCTTTCAAAGGAGGTATGTAAGAGTGAAAGATGCTTCAGATCATCTTGGTGTTCCCGATGTCTCTATGTTTAGTACATTTCTCGGCAGTCTGTCGAGATGGTCCAGCTCGAGCAGTGGATGGAGAAGCTTCTACCCCTCTTGACGATGAGGCTTGGACTCTGGTGGACATTCCTCTTTCTGACATAACTCTTTCGGTTCTTAAGCTAGCGAGTACTTCTCTCATTGATTCTTCTGTTGCGCTAATCTTGTCGGGCATGCAAGCTCAGGATCACTTTCTCAGGTTGTCGATGGGATGAAGGTACCATAATCGAGTAGAGAGAAAGGTGGGGTAGTCGTTATTTCACAATGCAAGTATTTTGTGAGCTCAAGATCTCAATTGGAAAAAGTGTCTTCTGGGCATGGCACAACGGGATAAGTAATTAAAACTGTAACAGACTACTTGCAATGGATAGGAGGGTCCATTAACTCTTGATCTGTCTGTTATGGCGTAGTATAACGGTCAGGTAACAAGTCATAACTTTATTTCAAGATGTTCGGTCCATCAACAGAATGGATATATCGTCATCTAACGGCTATATTACTTCGACATGGCGAAGTTGCATATGTAATTGTTATGCTATCCCGACGAAGCTCAAATTCTGCATGTTTTCCTTCTGCGGGGTTTCTTTTGGAACGTTCTATAATTTCTCCAACTTCGCTTTCTTCTTTATGAGTTTTCTAGCCTTCTTCCCAGTGAGCTTCATCTCAGTCATCCTTTTTTCATTTTGATTCTTTTCTTCTCTTCGCATGGTAACTTTGCAGTGCTGGGATTCTTTCTTCAGATCCACAGGTATTACTTGTCCAACATATTTTTCGGTTCTCTGTGGTTCTTCTATCATTCTGTCAACTTCATCATCCAATTTCCTGGGGTCAAGAACCCTTGATCTATTCTCTTGTTATTCAATCAACTGCGCGATCCTTCTAGTCAAGAAGTCTCTTAACTCTTGTCTCTATTTTTCTAGGTCCTTTTCTGCTTCCTGTTTTATGGCTTGGTCTTTCTCAATCCAAGGTTTACCAAGTAACATAGTAAATGGGGCACTGTCCTCCACGAACTTAACAATCTCAAAATCTTCTTATGTCGAAGCTCCATGAGCATTCATAGATATCTAAGTGAGCTTTCCACATAGGTTTACCAACTTTCCTCTGAATAACCCTATTCCTCTTAATTAAGGGGTCATGTCAGGTCTTCCTATAGCTTTCCAGGTTCCTTCTGTCATAATGTTCACCTGTGTCTCTTCATCCAAAACACAGTCAATGTCAAAGTCTCCTATTCTCACTTCAATATGTTCTTTCTTCTTGAAGATTTATGATAGCCTAACATGTCAGTGGTCATTCAAGGTATCTCTCATCTGTAGCAATATATTTTTTTATTCTTTTTTGGTTTCTTCTATAATCTTGGTTTCTTGATCTCCTGCTTGCTCTATATTTAGCTTTTCAAGTCTAGCAATCATTCTAGGGCAATCCAAAACTTCATGGTCCATAGCCTTACAATAAAGACAACTGGGTCTTCACCCAGGGCATTCCTTAGCAAGATTTTTGGGCCTTCTACAATTGTAACAAATATTTAATCCTCTCTTTCTCTTCAATGATCTCCAACTTTTGATGTACTGTGTGATAGGATCATAACAGTTAGCCTGCAAAAATTTCTTTCTAGGATCTTGCATCCATTAGTTAGTCCCAAAATTCTTTCTATGCATAGGTATAACATATCTATCACTATACTTATCATATCTATTCATATCAAACTTTATTTAATCTATTAATGCCCTAGTTTTGAATCTAGGACAGAGTCTATCAAACATACCTAGATCCATGCTTTAGAAACAAAAACAAAATTCACTTATCTTACTTCTACAAAGCACAAAGCTTCCAGATCTAAGACTTTTAACTATTCTTAACTTTATCAAAGCACAAAGCTTACATATCTTACCTTTTTCTTGCAAATCTAACCTCTTTCTCTTCAGATCTAACCTCTCTTGTTCATATCTGACCTTTCTTTCTCATCACAAAGCTTCACAGGTCAAACAGAATACTGCGCACTAGGGAAACAGATCTACGCACAAAGCTTATTTCACACAAAGCTTATTCTTCTTCAGTTCCCAGCAATCACAGTTCTAGGTCCTGGCAACGGAACCATTTGTTGGCACAGGGGCAGACCCAGGGTTCAATGCTCAAGAGCGCACCAACAAATCCCTAACTACCGGCCCTTTCGGCAACACCTGTGAAGTAGATGAAGTCTCACCCGAGGTAGAGGCAGGGATGGTAGCAGGAATTAGGTGTCTGCAACCTTAGCTGGGACACAAATCTGTGATTATATTACTTACAGTGAACTTAGTATCAGTTATTTCCTAACATACATTCATTAATACACTTCGCAGAAAGCACAGAGCATCACAGTAATTACTCAGATCTAGCACTTAACAATGATAAACAGGTTATACTCAATAGATTAATCACTTAGCATCTTATGTATCACATCTAGCATGCATTTGTATCCCATAAGCACAAAGCATCAATAAATCTATCTAAACATATCAAAGCACTTAGAAAGAGAGAGACAAACACATCAGCATAGTACACTGAGTTACCATGGTTCACCCCCACCCTAGGGCTACATCCACAAAGTCTTCTTTATATTATCTTGGTCAAGCAGTTACAGTACGAAGCTTCAATGACCCTTTCCCTTCATAGGACAAGAGATCTGTTTAGCTCTCTAGATCCTCTTTCCCTGGGTAGATCCAAGAACTGATCCTTCTCACACTCTATGCACTTAGCATGCACAGAGTACAGCACGCACAAAGCTCTTACAGTCACACAGACTTCTGATCACATAGATCCAACTTATGCACTAAGCCATCGACTAGACAAGGCCTCTTCTTACATGGCCTAGACCTCTATTTATACATAGAAAAAATCCTAAACAATGGTCGGCATCCCTTTCCCGTTACAATATTCCCAAAAAAACCCAAAAAGGTTCCACAAAAGGTGGCGAGATCCCGCGATCTCCGCTTCGCTATGCGCTTCGTCTTCGACAGGTAGTCGAAGTACCAAATGGTCAACTATGACCAAGTATTCCTCATAACTTGGTCAAGGGCCAACAAGTCTCACTAGAGGTAACTCTATGGGTGGTTGAAATACTCAATTGTTTGCAACCTGATATTGAGCGAGATCTTTGCTTGTATGTCGCAACCTTTATTTAGTTCATTTAACATCCTGCTATAAAATTTATTCTATGCATGTAAAATAATAGATCTAGTTAATCACTTCATGCATTCAACATTCATCAACTAATTAGACACAAAGACACATTCATTCAATCCCACAACATAGTGTTACCGTGGTTCACCCCCTCATGGTCTACGTCCACAAATATCTGGCTCTCAGGATTTTATTATGGTTTAGAAAGATATCATGTCGCACGTGTTTACAATCTTAGTTCTCCCTCATCCACCTCGTCTCCTCGATCCCTATGAGGATGACTAGATCGCACCAGGCTCCTGAGCCTGCGATCTAACCCTCAGGATCGATTCGCTCACTCCTTCCTTCGCTCATCAGCTTAATGATTCGTACGATTCTTGTAGTATTCTTCCTCTCTACGTATCTTTGTCTCTTTGTCCCTCCTAAGTACTACTTATTTACATTTTCGGCTCACCAACCCTGGAGTCACTAGGTATTCCATGCATGCACGCATGTTGATTTTCCTTCCATTTGTCTCTTTCCTCTTGCTTACCTTTCTTCCCAAAATAGCCTTTTTTTTTATTAGACATGCTTCCAACAATCTTTATCGCATTTCATATGCTTTGAACTTCCACTGTCAACATATCATCCACATTTCTTGTGTTGATCTTGTACAGAAAGATTGCATTCTTCAGTGTTGAATTCATCATGCTTTCTTATCCATGTCCTTTGTAGTTCTTACTTATGACTATTGATATTCTTCTTTTGTTCCCTCGGAGGAACATTAAGTCTGCAATATTTAGCCATATGTCCAAAGTTGTTGCACTTGTATCATTCTACCTCTTCACTTAATGATCCAAATATATTGTATCTTATATTTTGGGCTTCATGAGATCTTCTTGGATAACTATTTCTTGTATATCCCTCATTGTTTCTTATGTTCTTGTTATTGGCTCTACAATTCATGGCTTTGTGCCCAAAATTATAACATGAATAACATGAACCAAGAAAACTAGTTTGATACCGAGGAGTGGAAGATCTTATGAATGGTGTTGCTCTTCTGAATCCTTCTTCTTGTTGAGGTATTTCTATAGTTGGTTGTTGTTGATACTGACTTCTGGATATTCTAGGTGGTGCAATGTCTCTATAATCTTCCTCTTTATTCTTCATGTCTTCTTCCTTCTTAGAGGGACTTCTGACGACTTTTTCATAGCTTCTTGGTTTTGCTTCTTTCTCTATTGTTTTGGAACTTGAACCTTTCTTCATCTACATCTGATTGTATCATAATCTATATCTTTCATAGTAATGTCTTTGACTATTAATGATATTATCCAATATCCTGGTGTTGTTTTATTGCATTTCCTTCCTTTGAATATATTTTCTTAGAGTGATTATCTCAGCTTCCAAGCCTTCAATGGTCATGTATCTTTCTTCTAACTTCCCTCTAAGTGCTTCCTTAATTTTCTTGTCTTCTTCTACCTAGAGTTTTAGCTTTGTTATCATATTCTCAACTTCTTTGGAGTTTTGATGTTCTTCTTTCTTCGTTATTTCTTCTTTGAGTAACTTTTTTTTCTTCTTTTCCTTATTTAGAGATTCTATGGAACATATCAATTCTTCCTTGTAATCAACTTTTTCCTCTTCACATTCTTCTTCGAAGCCTTCTTCATCGAATTATTCTATTGTCATGAATAGTACCCTTTCTATATCACTGTCACTAATTTCATCTTCATCTAATGAGGAACTATCTTCCTTGGTGCATAGAATTTTCTTGAAATTTTTCTTTTTGTTTCTTCTACCCTTTTCAATTTGCTTTTTATTTTTAGAATCATCTTCTTCATTACCATTATTTTTCTTATAGGGACATTTATTAGCAAAATGAACAACACCATTAAAATTAAAACATTTCAATGGAAGCATACCTTTGTATTTGTTGGTTCCTATTTTCATCCTTCTGACGAAGTTAGCCACCTCTTCATCTTCCTATGAATCACCGATGCAACTACAATCTGAGTTTGGATTTTTTTTTATATTTCTTCTTCATTTTCTTAGATGCCTTGAATGATGCTTCCTTCATGACTAGATTTTATTTCTCTTTCATCATCTCATAAGATATGATTATCCCATGCAACTCATCCATGGTCATTGTATCTAGGTCCACTCTTTCTTCTAGAGCTGAAAATTTTGAATCAAATCTCATTGGTAGAGATCTTAATTCCTTTTTAACAATGACCTGTTACTTTATCTCGTCTCCAAAACCTTTGATGATTTTTACTATTTCATCAACTCATAGAAAGTAGGCTGTTATGTTTTCATCTTCATTCATCTTCAATTGTTTGAACTTGGCTCTAAAAATCTAAAGTTTAGCTTCCTTAACTTTCTGATCTCCTTTGTAGATAATATTCAGTTTGTCCCACTTTTATTTTGTGGAATCATAATGCGTAATATTGTTATGTATTGCTTGATTCACACCATTCTCGATAGCCTTTCTATCCCTTGAATAATTTTCTTCGATCTTCTTTTCATCTCTATCTATCGGGGGAGTGTGCTTTGTATCCATCTACTACTAATTGCCAAACATCAAATCCTTGTTCTTTTATATAATTCTTCATTCTTCTCCTCCATAAAGCATAGTTCTCACCATCAAACTGTGGTACCCCAATCCTAGCAAGATCCATGATCTCCTTCTAGTGGTTATACTTCTTCGTGAAGGACCTTCTCTGATACCAATTGTTGAATTATTGAGAGGGGCATGAATCAGTAATGATCAATTTTAGTGCTTTTAACCACAATATATTCCTCAACAATATTGAACATTTTATCATTAGCATTCAATATATCATCAACAATATAATCATAAACAACATCGCATCACAATAGATGTACAATACACCAGAATTTACGTGGAAACCCAAATGGGAGCAAACCACATAATCATTTTCTTATATACCAAAATAGTACATTCATTGGAAGCACCAAATTCATTATTCTCCAGCTACAACTAGAATAAGGCTCCAACCCCCTATTCTCAGGCTCAAAAATGAAGGAATCTACAACTCCCTGAATTCTCTAGATCCAACTAGAAGGAGGCTACAAGCCCCTGATTTCTTCAGCTCCAATCGGATGGTGGATACAACCACCTATCCTTGCTCCATAAAATGGCCCTGTAATATAAATGTATACTAATTGTTTCTATCACAAACACTTCCACTGTCACTACCACTGTCACTACCACTGTGTCTCTACCATTATCTATGTCTCTATCACTGTCGTTGTCTCATCAACCTATATATGTTCATTAATCAACTAACACTTGTACCATACCATGCATCAATTATATACCAACATACATACTATCTCATGCATCAATCATGAACCAATAGATACATTAAGAGAGAAATAGTGGATCATGAACTATTGAATAAACCATGTGTAAATTGTACCATACTATCAACCATATGCAAATATGTACCATATCATCAATGTAATGTCTCAAAGAAACAATGCATGTCTCTCATGCATATGCCAGCATACAACATGGATATGTCTCAACCATGTATAATCAACTCAAGGATATGAACTATGTGAATCATGTCATGCACTAAACCAATATAAGAGTGCTCCTCAATCATCCAAGCAACCAATATATATCATATCCAAATACCAAACCAACCATACCAAGTATTCCTCAAGCATACACCATACCATGACAAGAAGTAACCATCAAAACAAGTATAAAACCATACCAATACCTTTGTAGTTGACCTGAAACTATGAGATGTTGACCTATAGAATTCCTTTAGACCTTTAGGGACCTGGTACCAACATCTACTAAAACCTTCATTAGATTTTCACATATACGTGACTTTCTCTTCTATAAATCGTGGATATTCGTGTTTTCCTCCACTACAACTCACGTATATATGCACCCTACTAACCTACAAATCGTGGATACCTTAGAAACTAGGGTTCCATGCAACCCTGAGACTTTCACCTTTGACCCTCCTTTTCTACCTCAGAAAAATTTTTGTCACAACCTTGGCAAAAGATCACTAATTCACAAGATAGATAATCAATGAATAAGTGTGAGTGTAATTGTGAATGACTCCTTGAGGTGTATTTATACTTGTGATAGGTAACTCCTCTCCTTAAAATAGGTCTTCCAGAGTTTTCTTGTTACAATAACTTCACCCTTTCATCAAGGACTTGTAACTAACTAGGGGCTTCCTGACCATTCTTCAGGGCTTACAAAATTCTCAAGGACATATCTCCCTAACCGTGAGGAACTACGTGGCATTCCACATATAAATAGAAATAGCACAATGCGTAATATCCATATATGAGTGTCTTTCCTACATTTACTCTATCCATCATGTCAATATTCCTCATTCAACTTCAGGTACCAAAACCACACAATATAAGCTTCTTCAAGGTTTGACATCAATGACAACCAAACCATTAACATTCCAGATTGCAGATCAACAACATTAGGAATGGTTTATTGCAGGACTTCTACCACACATTCTTAGGCCATTGATTCAAAAGAAGGTTGCATTGCAACCCAAGGTGCTAGAAATTGCAATGAAATTGGAATCAGCCCTTGTAGGAGATAGTGGAGGGATGGCGCAAGCTCAGACACAGTTCGTTGCTTTGAAAATTCAACTGGAAGAACTTACAGAAGGAAAGGAGAAACAAGAGAAAGTATGGTGTACTAAGTGTAGGACTGAAGGTTATCACAAGGATGAATCTCCAACATTTGCGTAATATTTGGCAACTAGGGTGTTGAATCCATTACCGGGACAGGGGTATTATGAGATATGTAATAAATGGGACATCTTCCAATTGAATGTCCATTACTATAGAAGTATCAAATTACACCAAGGTGTTGATTATTTTGGTTGGTTTTCATTTATGTCAAACCTTGAAAAAAGTTCGGTAGTGAATTCCGGTAGCACAAAGGTTTGGGTAATGGACCCAAGTTTGTTTGATGTATAATGGTATGAGTTTTAATATATTTTAAGGTAATACTATTATAGATGGATAGTACATGTCATGCATTTGCAGTGGTATTTGGAATGTCACATAACTCCTCACAGTTAGAGATTTATGGCCATGTGAAGTTGGACAACCCTCATGAGTCATCTAGAAGCCCCAAAAGGTCAAAGTAGTCAAAGTGGTTGCAAAGAATAAATTATTTAAATAATAAAATGAAGTGATAAGTGTATTATAAGTCAAAGTGGATACAAAATAAATTATTTAAAGAATAAAGTTAATGGATAAATTACCAAGTGGACAAGTGGTTAGAAGTGGGTTAGTCCTAAAATAAGGAAAGTGGTTAGAAGGTAACCCCTTGAGGAAGCTACATAAAAGTATAAATAAGAGGCAAGAGTCTCTCATTTTAATCACACTTGAGCATATTGAATATCTACAAGTGACTGAGGTAACTAAAGGATATCTAAGGCGACTTTATGAGGGAAGGTGAAGTAAATAAGGTTGAAATTCAAGGGAGGATAAATTATTTTGATGATGCTTTCTAAGGTATGCTATTTTCAGGTCATCTCACCATTTTCGCAATAATTTTTTTTCTAGAATGATTCAGACTACGAAATCTATAGGTTGTTGAGGAAACATATCCAAGTAGTTGTAATAAACATTTCAGATTGTTGGTCATTTTTATTTTTGGAGTTACACTCCGTGGAAAATAGGGTTTGTGGATAGTCCTCAAAATAGTCTAAAACAAGTGTTTTAAGTAAAAACGTCATAACTTCTTCATAACAAATCCAAAATTATTGGTTAGAGTATAGTCTATAGTATTCTATGTACAATTTTAAGATCCATACAAAAAATATTCCATGTGGGGCATGCTCTACAAGTTCTCTCTCTAGAATAAGAAAGAATTAAACAAGGTATG
>JZKD02S1872954.1:517610-528914 GCA_000966675.3 Picea glauca
GTACATAGTTATGATTATTTCAAGTTAGGGTTGTTCACTAATCCAAAATTAGTCATGTGAGACTAAAGTAAAGTTTGATGAAAATGCTAGTCTCTTGTTGTTAAAGTTAAGGAAGCTTTGCAGGTATGTTATCATATACACCAGGTCTATTGCAAAGCTACAAATCACATTTGGATGATGAAATTTATGAGGGATTTTGGTTGAGGTACATGTTGGGTACATGGTTGAGAAAAGTAGTTGATGAGTTGGCACATACATGAGGTGTACAGCTAATGATGTTGGTACATCTTGATGATTCATAGTTGATGAGTAGTTTATGCATGATTAGTACATACTTGGTACATGGTTGGAGGCATTTTTTAGTAGTATTGTTGACACATGGTTTATGGATTATGTAGCATACTTGTCTTGGTATATTATTAGAAGCACATATTTATCTTGGTGATGATTATGGGTTGTTGTGTTATGCTTGGTTGATGCACATCTTGGTGATATTGTGCATATGGTTGAGAATTGTCTTAGTGATTGATATTGGTGAGTATATATGATTTGTTTGATAAGATTGATGAGACAGGTTGATGTGATATGTTGTTTGGATAGGTTATTTGTATAGCTTTGGTGCATGGTTGATTCACTTGTTTATGGTACAGGTTGAGATACAAGTTTATGTATGGTACATGTTGGCACAGGTTATTGGTACAGGTTGTTTGGTGCAAGTTGATTGGTACAAGTTTAGAGAAGTATATCTCACAGTGATAGTGTCACAGTGGTTCCATCATTCTACTTCTACGATAGGGCGGTTGGACGAGGCAATGGCAGGTGGTTGTAGCCACCTTCCATTTGTAGTCAAAGAACATAGGATGTTGTAGCCTCCTTCTGGTTGTAGCCAGAGAATTGGGGAGTTGGAGCTTCCCTCAGGTTGTAGCTTGAGAAACTAGGGGTTGGATCCTCCTTCCAGTTGCAGCTGGAAAACAAAGGAATTTGGTGCTTCCAATGATTGTAATTATTAAATACATATAAGCAAAATCATTATGTGGTTTTCTCCCTCTTTGGGTTTCCACGTAAAAACATCGGTGTATTGTGTATGTGTGTGATTGCTCATTTGTTCATTGTTTATTTACTCTGCAACTATTGGATGATAATGCTACATTGATATAACACTTGCATTTTATGGTTAAAAAGGATTAAATTGCTCTATTATTTATTCACTCACCCCTCAGTAATCCAACAATTGGTATTAGAGTTGGTTCCTTCAGGAAACAATTTAACCACTGGAAGGAGATCATGGATTATTATGATAATGTAGTACCATTGTTTAATGGTAATAATGGTTTAAAGTATGAGACATGGAGCAGAAGAACGAAAGTATTTTTACAGGAATAGGGGCATTATAATTGGCTATCATTTTTTACAATATATGATAGTTCAAAAAGGGAAAAGACTACAGCCAAGAAGGAATTGAAGAAGAATAACAAAATAGAAATGGATTTCATCTGGGAAGGATTACCTAATCCAGTAAGAGAAAAGATTGGTAAATTTTCATCAGCCAAAGAACTTTGGGATAAGTTACATGACATATATTCTTCACCCATCACAGATTCAGAAAATGCCAAAGAAGATGCAGGCACAGATCAAGAAGAAATGTATTCACAATGTCAAACAGATTCAGAAGATGAAGAGTACATAATCAATAGAGGTATGTTGTTTTTCTTTAATTGTGAAAAACGTGAACATCTTGAAATAGAATGCCATGAAGGAAATGAGACGGAAAAACTAATTGAAAAAGAAGACAATTATGAAGCAGAATTGATTAATGCTTTAGATGAACTAAGAAAATAAAGAGAAGAAAACAAGTCAGAATTGATGAAAGAAAAGTAAAGTGTTCACATTTTTTAAGAAGCTGAACAGGTCATTGAGAACTTAAGAACTCAACTAGAAGAATCCAAAAAGATCGAAGAAAATCTTGAATATCAAAAGCAGTATTTGGAAGACAACATAGCAGCACATAAGGAAGAAGCAGAAATGAGAGAGAATATATTGGCAGATCATCTTAAGGAAAGAACTAACCATATAAACCAGCTTGAGGAAGAGTTTGATCAAGAAGAGAAAGGACTTGAAGAAGAAATAATCACATTAAAAATCCATATTGAAGAAGCGAAAAGAATAGAAAAATTCATGAAGTCTCAAATAATGAAGAAAGAAGAAGAGTTTGAGAAGCTTGAGGAAGAAGTTTTTACATTGAGAATAAAAATCGCCAAGCTCAACAAGAACATTGAAGAGACATAAACATCCACATCAGTTATAGAGAATGAAGAGAAGCACTCTAGCCTAATAGAAAAGAAGAATGAAGAAAATAGAAAGAGTTATGCAAAAGTACTCAAAGGAAGGAATCATGGTCAACTAGAATCTAAGAAAACTATTAAAGATACATCTTCAAGAAGATCATCCATGTTCAAGCCACAAAGAAGATTCAATCATGATCATGATCAATCAAGGTAGAAATTCAGAAGGACTACACCACAAAGAAGATCATTCACTCCCATGTATGCAAATTTATTTTATGGTCACTTTTTTTATTTTACTAATTTTGGACATAAGGTTGCATATTGCAGGGATTATAAAAGAAATGTTCAAGCAAGAAATGCCTATGTGGCCCCATGTAACATTGAATTTTACAAATGTCATAACTATGGACAATTAGCTAGTGATTGTAGAAGCATGATTGATACTCCCATGAAAGAGAACATTGATATTAGATATAAGAAAGTATGGATAAGAAAACATGAAGAACATGTGAACAAAGACCAGGTCCCAGAGATCGCAAGATTGGAAATAAAACAAGATGAAGAGAATTCTACAGAGAAAAGGAAATATGTCAGATACATAAAGATTTGGAAAATAATTGAAAGAAAAGAAGGACATGTAAATAAGGAACAGGTTCAAGAGATTGTGCTTTTAGGCATTGTAGTGAAATATTAATCCACAGACAGAAAGAAATAAGTCAGAGATCAGAAATATGATGAATCTACCAATGAATATGATGATGAATACAGATTAGAGAAGGAATTGTTCTAAGCCATCTGACTTAGAGACAGACCAAAGAACCATCCTTCGAGCACCTTGCAGAGTATGAGTAGACAGATCTAGAGTAGTTAGTAGTGTAGTAGAGTCTTGGAAAGTATGGACAGAGATGGATTCATAAGAACACTTAGCAGGTTTGGACATATATATGACAGTGGACAAGAGCATGGATTCATAGATTGGTTCATAGAGTGATTCAAAGACAAAGGAACATTATCATAATGGATGATAATTACACAGGAAATGGCTCAAACAAATGGATTCAAAATTGACATATAGATTTTGGACACATGCAGTGCATACAATAGTTCACATTCAAAACAAATTAATGCTCAGAAACAACAATGACAAAACTCCCTATGAGCTATGGAAAGGAAGACCAGCAAATGTGAAGCACTTCAGAGTATTTGGAACTAAATGCTACAGCAAAAGAGAATATGGAAGAATGGGAAATTTTTACTCTGGTGTGGACAAAGGAGTACTTGTTGGTTACTCAAGTACAAGGAAAGCATACAAGTGTTACAATATGAGATTGAACAAAGTTGTGGAAAGCATCAATGTAACAATTGATGAAACAGGTGGACAAAAATCAAAGGAAGAAGAAAATGAATCAGTGGAACAACTTTATGAAGAAGAATCAAAATATGAAGAATAAGTAGAAGGGGAAGATGAATAAGATCATATAGAAGTAGAAGATCAATTTCGGCAAGTTCCTCCAAAGACACCTAGAAAACGAGTACAGAAGAATCATCCTTCAGATCAGATTACTGGAAATAAAGATGTAGGAGTTGAGGCTAGAAGAAGATTGAACCAACCAGTTTTGAAGAGACCAACAAGGATGAATTCTGGAATAAGGCCATGGATGAAGAATTGGATCAAAGAGAGAATAATGACACTTGGGAATTGGTTTCAATACCAAAGAATAAGAATGTGATTGGCACGAAGTGGGTTTTCCTTAATAAATTGAATGAAGATGGACATGTTACAAGGAACAAAAATAGATTGGTATGTAAATGATACGCACAGGTTGAAGGAATCAACTTTGAAGAGACATTTTCCCCAATTGAAAGAATGGAAGCAATTCGATTTCTCTTAGCTTTTGCATGCTTCAAGAATATTAAAGTGTATCAGATGGGCATTAAATCATCTTTTCTGAATGGGGATTTTGAAGAAGAAGTCTACATCAAACAACAAAAAGGATTTCAATTGTCATAGAACACATATTACGTGTGCAAATTAAAGAAGGCCTTGTATGGTTTAAAACAAGCTCTGAGAGCATGTTACTCTAGACTGGATAAATATCTATAGCAGGAAGTGTTCAGAAAATAAAGTGCAAACATCAAGATACGTCAAATCAACCAAGGAATTTTTATTTCTCAAACTAAGTATATCAAAGAAATGCTAAAGAGGTTCAGAGTGGAAGATTTCAAACCAGTTACCACTCCTATGAAAACCAATTGCAAGTTGAGAAAAGATGATGATTCAAAGTCTACAAACCAGAGGAAATACAGGTCAATGATTGGTAGTTTACTATAAGTAACAACATCCAGAGAAGATGTAATGCAGGAAGTTGAACAGGTGGCACGATTTCAAGCAGCACCAAAGGAATCACATGTATTAGCAGTGAAGAGGATTCGCAAATATCTCAAAGGAAAGGATCTATCACTTATTTCCTACACAGATGTAGATTGGGAAAGTTGCATTGATGACCGACGAAACACCAGTGGATCAACATTCTACTTCGGTGAGTGTTTAGTATCTTGGCTAAGTAAGAAACAATCATCGACATATTTATCTATAGCTAAAGCAGAGTATATTGTAGTAACAGGATGTTGTACTCAGGTTCTATGGATGAAACAAACTTTGACAGATATACAAGTTGATTATGGTGATACCATTCCAATCTATTGTGATAATACAAGAACCATCGATATCTCAAAGAACCTAGTGATGCACTCCAAGAAGAAGCACATTCCAATAAATTATCACTTTCTATGAGAACAAGTTGTAGAGAACAACATCAGAGTTGAATATGTGAGCACAAAATAACAAGTGGCAGACATCTTTACAAAACCACTTCCACAGGAAGCCTTTGAGTATCTTCACCAAAGACTCGAATTAATTTCTACTCCAAAATGAATGCTTGTGAATGCTTATCTTATATGTCTTATATTTACACGAGGAAGTACCATAAAGAGAATAGTTTGTGTTGGGATATCAGTTTCAGGAAGAGTTCAGTCAGGGGGAGCAGCCTCAAATGGAAATATACCTTTTCCATTGATGACAAAGGGGGAGAGATTTATCATATGCAAAGGTAAATTCTTGGATAAAGATCATAGAGGTATGATTCCAGGAGGAGCGATGGTCACAAGGGGAGCATGAGTAATATAACTTCAGTCTTGCATCAAAGTGTTTCCATCAATGCCAAAAGGGAATATTGTTGATCATTTTGGTTGGTTGTGATTGATGTTAACCCTTAAAGAAAGTCTGGTAGTGAATTCTAGTAGCACAAAGGTTTGGGTAATGGACCCAAGTTTGTTTGATGTATAATTGTATGAGTTTTAATATATTTGAAGGTAGGACTATTCTAGATTGATATTACATGCCATGCCATTCTCGGTGTTATGCGTAAAGTCACATAACTCCTCACGGTTAGAGTTGTGGCCATGTGAAGTTGGAGAACCCTCATGAGTCATCTAGAAGCCCCAAAAGGTCAAAGTAGTCAAAGTGGTTGCAAAGAATAAATTATTTAAATAATAAAGTGAAGTGATGAGTGTACTATAATTCAAAGTGGATATAAAAGAAATTATTTAAATAATAAATTTAATGGGGAAATTATTAAGTGGACAAGTGGTTAGAAGTGGGTTAGCCCTAAAATAAGGAAAGTGGTTATAAGGTAACCCCTTGATGAAGCTAGATAAAAGTATAAATAAGAGGCAAGGGTCTCTTATTTTATTCACACTTGAGAATATTTAATATCTACAAGTGACTAAGGTAACCAAAGGATATCTAAGGCTAATTCCAGAGAGAAGTTGAAGTAAAGAAGGCCAAAATTCAAGGGAGGATAAATTCTTTTGATGATGCTTTCTAAGGTATGTTATTTACAAGTCATCTCACCATTTTCACAATAAAAAAAAAATATTGTATGATTCAGACTGCAAAATATGGAGGTCGTTGAGGAAACATATCCAGGTAGATGTGATAAAAATTTCATCTTGTGGGTCGTTGTATTTTTGGAGTTACACTCTGTGGAAAAGATGGTATGTGGCTAGTCCTGAAACTATTCTAAAACAGGTGTTTCGGGTAAAAACGTCATAACTTCTTCATAATAGATCCAAATCAAGTAATACCAAATGTATTGATTAGAGTAAAGTCTGTATTATTCTTTGTACCATTTTCAGATCCATGCAAAAAATATTTTGTGTGGGGAATGCTCTACAATTTTGCTCTCTAGAATAAGACAGAATTCAACAAGGTATGTCATTTTTTCTATAACTCCTTTTCTGAGAGGTTCCAAGTAGTGAAACCTAGAGGAATTGCATAAAATACTCTAAAGAATATTGTGTACTATTTTCATATATTTATTCATTACAAGTACATAGTTATGATTATTTCAATTTAGGGTTGTTGACTAATCCAAAATTAGTCATGTGAGACTAAAGTAAAGTTTGATGAAAATGCTAGTCTCTTGTTGTTAAAGTTAAGGAAGGTTTGCAGGTATGTGATCATATACATTGGGTCTATTATAGAGTTACAAATCATATTTGAATGATGAAATTGATGAGGGTTTTTGGTTGAGGTACATGTTGGGTACATGGTTGAGAAAAGTAGTTGATGAGTTGGCACATACATGAGGTGTATAGTTGAGGATGTTGGTACATATGGATGAGTCATAGTTGATGAGTAGTTGATGCATGATTGGTACATACTTGGTACATGGTTGGAGGAACTTGTTAGTAGTATTGTTGACACATGGTTTATGGATGATGTAGAGTACTTGTCTTGGTATATTATTAGAAGCACATATTGATCTTGGTGATGATTATGAGTTGTTGTGTTATGCTTGGTTGATGCACATCTTGGTGATATTGTGCATATGGTTGAGAATTGCATTGGTGATTGATCTCGGTGAGTATATATGATTTGTTTGATAATATTGATGAGATAGGTTGATGTGATACATTGTTTGGACAGGTTATTTGTATAGGTTTGGTGCATGGTTGATGCACTTGTTTATGGTACAGGTTGAGATACAAGTTTATGTATGGTACATGTTGGCACAGGTTATTGGTACAGGTTGTTTGGTGCAGGTTGTTTGGTACAGGTTTAGAGAAGTATATCTCACAGTGATAGTGTGACAGTGGTTCCATCAGTCTACCTCTACGACAATGTGGTTGGACAGGGCAAGGACAGGTGGTTGTAGCCGGAGACCATAGGGGTTGTAGCCTCCTTCTAGTTGTAGCCAGAGAATTGGGGAGTTGGAGCTTCCCTCGGGTTGTAGCCTGAGAAACTAGGGGGTTGGAGCCTCTTTCCACTTGCATCTAGAAAAAAAAGGAAGTTGGTACTTCCAATGAATGTAATTCTTAAAGACATATAAGAAAAAGAATTTTGTGGTTTTCTCCTTCTTTGGGTTTCTACATAAAAACACTAGTATACTGCTATGTATGTGTATGATTTCTCATTTGTTCATTGTTTATTTACTCTGAAACTATTGGAGGATAATGCTACATTGATATAACACTTTCATTTTATGGTTAAAAAGGATTAAATTTCTCTATTACTGATTCACCCCCACCCCCCTCTTAGTAATCCAACATAAGGAACTTGTTTTTCAACTTTTGCAAGTCGATCAAACATGAAGAGAAGGATTTACGTGCATTCAATTTGATGAGAGAAAGTACTTCAGATATGTACAAGATTCAGGAGTAGAATGTTGCCACAGAGAAAGGGGGTCAACAATACAATAATCAAAGAGGATTTACTCCAGGGAACAGATGAAATTTTGGTATAGGTCGAGGCAGAGGTGGAAGAGGACTGATAATATGTTATAACTGTAATAAACTAGGGAACTTAGCCCATGAATTCTCGAATCCATGTACAACATGCACATACTATAGAGCATTGGATCATGCGACAAAATATTGTCCTCAACTAGTTGCAAAATGGAAGGCCATAGGGAACTAGAATGAGAATCCAAATTAGAATGTGCATGCATAAAATATCAGTCGAAGAATGCAATGAAGGGCCAATAATAACAATTTTTACGCACGGAGGACCTACAATAGGAGCTCATATGAAGAATGGAGGGAAGCAGGATGAACAATGGGTAAGGAATTCAGTAGGACCCATGCCAACCTTTGATCCTCAATAAGTAAAGAAGACATATCAGAGGGAAAGAAAAGAGGTACTTGAATAGGATTGGGGAGCATCAACATCATTTGTGCCTCATGTCAGATATTGTGTTGTACCAGAGAAACTGAATGGGAAAGAAAAAACACTAAAAGAATTCTTGAGAAGTTTCATAGAGATAATGAAGGTTGAAACTGCACTAAAAAAAATATATGAGATGATTGATCACTATACACAATAAAGGGAAACTCTCATCGCACAAAGGGTGCTGAATGAGGTACTATGCAAAAAGAGGACCAATGGATAATTCAGGTTCAGTGCAAAAATTGGGGAATATGATGTGGATAATGTTATCTTGGACTTGGGGTCTGATGTGAATGTATTTCCTAAAACAAACTGGGAGATGATGTACAAACCCAAGTTAGTATGGTATCATGTTCAGTTAATTCTCATGAGTCAAAAAACAATAGTACCAATTGGTCAACTGGAAGAAGCAACTTTAAACATGGATGGGGTGTGTAGTGTGGTAGACTTTGAGGTTATTTAGATCATAGATGACAGCCAACCATATCCAGCACTGATGGGACTGGAATGGGATTTTGATAGCCAGGCGATCATTAACTTGAAGAGGAGGGATATATGATATTTGAAGTTGGATATTTGAAAGTTACTACACGATTTGAACCAACAAAAGGAAAGAGATACATAGAGCCAGCAATAGGAAATGACATTGATGATTTGTTTAACATAACTGCGTGGATTGATGATTATGTCAACCCTACTGCAAATGGTGCACTAAGTTGGATAAGTATCGGTTCATGTGCATCATACTCAGAGGAAGGTATAGAGAATTGGCAGTAAAGGAGGCATGAATTCTTAACTAGACGATGTGCACACATGACCTAATCCTTGCGCTGGATTGGAACAGAGCTATGTGATCCACCCATGTATGATGGATTATCTGATATAAGTTTGTTTTTAAAAGAATTTGAGTTGCATGTACCCAAACAACAAATTTTTTTATCACTAGATGTTATCCTAAAAGTGACTCCATCCAGATGGTGGGTTGCGCACAAAGAGGGGATGAAAGACTGGTCACAATGCAGAAGACTAATGCAAGTAAGGTTTGGTATTGAGGTAGAAAACATTGAGCATAAGTATACAAGAGAAACAAATCCAGTAGGTCATGTTGAGAAGTGCAGGAGATTATGAAGTTCAGTACTGGAGACATAATGGACACACATATTTATACACACACTAGATATAATTTTGAAGGACTGGTATTTGGAATTGGAAATGTGTAGAGAGACATCAAGATGGTACGAGTTGGTCCAAAGTTTCAAAGTCCCATTTACATTTGAAAATGAATCCCCAACAATAGATGTAGCACTACATGATATTCAAAATAATATATTTTCAGAAGAAGAGTCGATGGAGGTGGTACCACTATGCAATTCACATAGATCCAATGTAATTGTTCATCAGTTATTGGAGTGCTACAATGTTGCTAAGGAAGAAAAGGATGAAGAAGATCCTAGGAATGTACAAGTACCTGAAATAGAAGAAGAATGAGTAGTAGAAGTGTTAGATCTTGAGTATTTTGCATACACACAACTTATAAATATGTAGAAGGTAAACATTGTGATGATAGAGAACCCCAAGTTTACACATATAGGAGACTATTGGAGAAATGAGATAGTAGATAATATTGCAGACTTGTTGCGAGAATATCAGAACCTATTCCCAACTACATTCTCAGAGATGAAGGGGATAGTTGGGGACTTGGGAAATATGAATATTCCATTGAAACCAGGTGCTAATCCAATATGACAGAGACCTTACAGGTTAAATCCAAAGTACAAAGAGAAGGTGAAAGCCAAAATATACATGATGATGGATGGAGGAATCATTGAACCCATGGAGGAATTAGAGTGGATCAGTACAATGGTAGTGAAAGACAAGAAGATAGGAGGAATCAGTATATGCGTGGATCTGATTAATTTGAATTATGAGTGTTTACATGACCCATTTCCAACACCATTCATAGATGAGGTGCTAGAGAACGTAGAAGGCCAAGAGACTTACTTGTTCATAGATGGATTATTTGGGTACCATTGTCAAACCGTTGGCTTATTTTGATGGAAAATTGGTATGGATTGTGGGTTGTCATTAATGTCAACCATTGGAGAGTGATATTGTAGATTGATGTCAACCGTTAGTGATTGACGTCAACCCTTGGAGAAATTCTGGTAGCGAATTCTAGTAGCACAAAGGTTTGGGTAATGGGCCCAAGGTTGTTTCATGTATAATGGTATTAATTTTAATATATTTGAAGGTGAGAATATTATAGATGGATAGTACATGTCATTCAATTTCTGGTGGTATGTGGAACGTCACATAACTCCTCACGATTAGAGAGTTATGGCCATGAGAAGTTGGAGAACCCATGTTTGGGTAATGGACCCAAGTTTGTTTGATGGATAATTGTATGAGTTTTGATATATTTGCAGGAAAGACTATTCTAGATGGATATTACATGTCATTCCATTTTTATTTGTATGTGGAACGTCACATAACTCCTCACGTTTAGAGAGTTATGGCCATGTGAAGTTGGAGAACCCTCATGAGTCATCTAGAAGCCCCAAAAGGTTAAAGTAGTCAAAGTGGTTTAAGAGATTTTAGAAGGTAAATACTAAAGTGAAGTGATGAGTGTAATATAAGACAAAGTGAATACAAAATAAATTATTTAAATAATAAAGTTAATGGAGAAATTAGAATTGGGTTAACCCTAAAATAAAGAAAGTGGGTTAAGATGGTTAAAAGGTAAGGAAAGTGGGTTAAGATGGTTAAAACGTAACCCCTTGAGGAAGCTAC
>JZKD02S1872954.1:582941-608885 GCA_000966675.3 Picea glauca
ATGCAACTAGAAAAACTTGGGTTTATTGCATTCGACAAAAATCTGATGTTTTTGATACTTTTAAGAAATGGAAATCTTTGGTTGAGAATGAGACAAAAAAAAGGTTGAAGTGTCTCAGATCCAAAAATGGAGGTAAATATTGCAGAAATGATTTTGATTATTATTGTTCATACCATGGGATTCATAGAGAGAATATAGCTCTAGGAACACCACAAGAAAATGGTGTGTCAAAAAGGATGAACATGACAATCATGGAGCGTGCAAGGAGTATGAGATTTCATGTTGGGTTGCCCTTACAATTATAGGTAGATGTTGTAGATATTGTTGTTGACTTAATAAACAAAGGATCTTCAAGCTCTTTGGATGGTGGAATTCCATAGGAGTCATGGATAGGTAAAAAGGTAAACGATTCATTTTTTAAGACTTTCGGTTGTGAAGCATTTGTCCATATTGATAAAGAAAATAGAACAAAGCTTGAGGAAAAATACAAGAAGTGTACCTTTATTGGATACGGTATTAATGATTTTGTTTATCTCTTTAGGATTATGAAAATCACAAAATCATTAGGAGTATAGATGTCATATTCAATCAGAAGGTCATGTACAAAGATCAGTTGCAGGGAAAGAAACGGTAAAAAGAAAAACTAGAATACACAATGCTTGATGAGATCACTGGAAAATAAATTCCAAAGCTACTAGAAAATAAAAATGTACAACAATAGGAACAGCAGGTACCTCAAACTCTTGCAAGTTTTATTAGAATATCTACCAGGTTAAGTAGACCCCGTGAATGATACTCTCCTTCATTGTATTATTTATTGTCAATTGATTTTGGTGAACCAGAATGTTATGAAGAGGCAATGTAGGTAGACACTAAAAATAAGTGGGAACGAGGCATGAAAGAGGAAATGGATTCCTTGGTAAATAACCATACTTGGGACTTGCTTCAATTTTTTGCAGGAAAAGGAGAATTGCAGAATAAATGGGTTTGCAGGTTAAAGGAAGAAGATGGAGGAAAAAGACGGTACAAGGCTAGACTTGTTGTAAAGGGGTTTGCACAAAAGAAAGGTATATATTTTGATGAAATATTTTCTCCATTTGTTAAGATGACTTCAATTAGGACTATTTTAAGTCTTGTCGCAGTAGAATTTTTGCATCTTGAAAAGTTAGATGTAAAAATAACTTTTCTCCATGGGGATTTGGAAGAAGATATTTATATGCAGCAACCAGAGGGGTATGAGGTCAAAGGAAAGGAGATTTTAGTAGGTAGGATGAAGAAGAGTTTGTATGGTCTAAAGCAAGCTCCAAGGCAGTGGTATTTGAAGTTTGATAGGTTTATGACAGAACAAGGTTATAGTAGATGTCATTCTGATCATTGTGTTTATTTTAAAAGGCTAGAAAATGGAAGTTATAGTATCTTGCTATTGTATGTAAATGACATGCTTTTTGTAGGGTCTAATATGCAAGATATTAATTTGCTCAAGAAGAAATTACCTAATTCATTTGTGATGAAGGATTTGGGTGCTGCAAAAAAAATCCTTGGTATGAGAATAACAAGAGATAGGAAAAATTGCAAATTGACATTGTCTTAGGATGAGTACATAGAGAAGGTGTTGGAGAAGATTAGAATGCAGAATGCAAAACTAGTTACTACACCTTTGGCCATCCATTTAAAATTAACTAAGGAAATGTGTCGTAAGACACAAGAGGATATAGAATACATGTCTAGGGTCTCTTATTCATCAGCAATTGGTAGCTTGATGTATGCGATGGTTTTCACAAGACAATATATTGCACATTCAATGGGAGTTGTGAGAAGGTATATGAACAATCCAAGTAAAGAACATTGGGACGGGGTAAAGTGGATTCTCAGGTATTTGAGAGGTACTACTACTCATGCATTATGTTTTGGAGGTTCAGACATTGTTATACAAGGATATGTTGATTCGGATATGGCAGGTGATAAAGGTAGCAGGAGGAGCACCAAAGGGTATGTTTTTACTATAGGTGGAACAACAGTAAGTTAGATTTTGAAACTGCAAAAAGTTGTTTTACCTTCAATAATGGAAGTAGACTATGTTGTTTCTACATAGGCTAGTAAAGAGATTATTTGGTTATAAATTTTTATGGAGGAATTGGGAGATAACCAAGAGAATAGCAGGGTGTACTATGACAGTGAGAGTTTCATTCATCTTGCAAAGAAATCAGCCTTCCATTTGAATACTAAGAATATATATATCATGTGCCATTTCATATGATCTATCTTGGAAGATGGAAAATTGAAGTTGGAAAAGATACATACTAGGAAGAATCCTACAGACATGTTAACAAAGGGAGTAACCAAGGAGAAATTGAGTTCCTGCTCAGTTTCAGTTGGTCTTCAAGCATGAAGGTGAAGATGAGAAATTTCCGAGGTCCAAGGTGGAGTATAGTCCAAAAGGCACATCAATAGTGGAGTTGTTTTGATCAGTCTCCAAGTGGGATATTGTTGGTTGTGGAGCCTAATTATCTTCCTAATTCAGAGGTTTGTTTTATTCATGCTTGGACCCCATTCCCTAATGGGGGAGTGTGGGGGTGCTTTCCCCCCCCACCACTGTCACCAAGGGGCTCTAGGTGGGGTGATGACAATTTTTGTATCCCTCCCTAGTGGGGGATTCGAGGGCAATGCCCTTGAAGTAAAATTTTGGGGAAAATTGCCATGTAAAATATTGTAATTTCGTAGTCAATCTGGACCATTCATTATAAGGTTGCAGATCTGACGGTAGAAGTTATTTTAGGGTTTTTTCCCTAGAATGAAACCCTCTCTTATGAGGGAATAGTATTGCGAATGTGTGTTATCGTAAATATTGTATTCTGAGAGAGGAGACTGTGAGAGAAAGAAGAGGAAGTTACAATAGGCGTGTCGTAGGTTGTATCCATTAATTTTTGTTGGAACAGGGGCAGACCTAGGGTTCAAGTCTAGAAATGCACCAACAAACCCTAACTATTGGCCCTTACGGAAACACCTACGAAGCAGATGAAGTCTCACCCAAAGTAGCAATAGGGGGTTGTAGTACACAGGTGTCTACAACCAGAGGAAATGCAAGATGATTCCAATACAACAATGCAAAATAGCTCAAAGATTATTAATAGTATTATGCTTAACTTTGTGAAGTAAATTATATCTTCTTATCTTCGAAAGGAAAAATAACAGTGCAATAAAAATGTAAAAGGTAGTAAATAACAAAGCATCAACCACATGGAACAACAAGATTTTGCTTGGTTCACCCTCTCCCTAAGGCTACGTCCATAGAATTATGTTTGTTGATATAATAGATGAAGATATACATTTTTATCTGCACACTCAGCTACAAATCCTTCTCTCTCTTCCTCTTTATTTCCTATCCCTGTGCACCGAGTTACAGAGTTGATCTTCGCACCCAATTGAAGACCCAAAATACAAGAATGCCCTAAAACATAAAACTTCTACATCTCAAAACCACTATCACCTCTCATCTAAACTCTTATAGACCTCTATTTATACATTCCATGACACTTAGAAAACCATGGACTGAAGCCCAGGTGTCAAAACCTATGGGTCCACATAACCCTCATTTTAAGGACTTCACCGACCTATTCTTCCTTCTTCTTTGCGAGGTGCTCCAAAGCACCCATTAATGTCTTATTTTGCTTGTTGAATTGTCCATGATATATCTTCTTTGTTGCTTTGTCTTCCTTTATCTTCTCTTTCAATGACTTGTTTTCCTTTACTTAGTTCCTTCTTTTATGCATCTTTAACCACTTTGACCCTTCCTCGATTTGTGTGCCTTCTGTGCACTTCATACTTTATCTTTCTTCTTCCTTAATATTCTCTTTCATCCTTAATACATGACCAACGGCCAATAGTCACCCAACACTCACATGTGACTCGTCTTGAGTCACTGCAGGGTTGAGCCTTCTGTATTACTTCGACTTCATATTGCGCGGAGCAACCTGTGCTTTCTACTATGTCCCTCCCTATCATGTGAAGACGGTATTTTTTGTGTATGGTACCCAATTTCAACTACACCTGGAACCTAGACCCTTCTTCCTTTGCTTTTACTAAGAGCTGTGAGGCATCTGGTTGTCACAATACAGCTTCAACCGGCGCCCATTTACTAAACCATCCTTCCATTCTCCATTAAGAGTCTTCAACTACACAGCTCCACCTTCTGTAACATAGACAACCTCGAATGGACCAAGCCAATGTGCCCTTAACTTTCTTGTATGCTTCATGAACTTGTTGTCATATAAAAGTACCAAATCTCCTTGTTTAAATGCTTTCTTCTTGATATGTTTGTCATGGTAAGCCTTTTCTTGTCCTTTTTGTACCTGCTGATGAAATCCTACATTGAACCTGTCTTCCTCTAGTTCCATCAATTGCGCAAGCCTGTCTTGAACAACGTCGGTGTCATCCATACCTGTAAATGTTGCAATTATTAAACTAGGAACCAAATATTCCATAGGTACCACTGCTTCCTGGCCATAAACTAACTTGAAGGGAGTCTGTGTTGTTAACTTTTTTCAAGTAGTTAGATAAGCCCATAAAACTGCTGGAATTCTCAAATCTCAATCATCTCTATTAACACTGCAAATCTTAGTCAGCATTGTATCCAAAATATTATTGAAATATTTGACCGTACCATTCACCTGTGGGTGATATGGTGTTCTCTTCTGATGGTGAACTTCAAACTCCTGAGTCAAGGATTCAATAGTTTTTTTAATGAAGTGTGTGACTTGATCACTCATAAGGATCTTCGGGAATCCAAATCTGGTTATGATATCATCAAATATGAACCATGTAGTTGTAGCTGCACTACAGTCTTTAATTGTTCTTGCTTCTTCCCGTCTGGTCAAATACTTTGTAGTAGTGATGATATATCGAGCTCCTGTGTGCTTTCCTGGTGGGTTGATAGGTCCCACAAAGTCAATATCCCATTTCTCAAATGCTTGTAAAGTTAACTGAGGTTCTAAAGGAATCTCATCCCTTCTAGAAGGCTTCCATACTCTTTGACATACATTGCAAGCTCTGTAGTATTCCTTAGCATCCTTATGTGAAGTGGGCCACCAGAGACCAGCTCTGATAACCTTATGTGTTGTTTATTTCCCTGCATAATTTCATCCTACAATGCCTTCATATGCTTCTACAAGAATCAATGGTCTATAGGACTCCGTAAAAAATCTTCTTAAGATCTGATCTGGTCCCATATTATATAACTATCCAGCTATAAGTTGAAAATCTGTAGCACCGACTACCAACTATTTCTTCTGAATAATTGTATACTCGTGAGGTGCCATTCCTGTGGATAGGAATTGGACTATCTCTACGAAGTGATCATCGACTTTCCTGATGGCCAAAAATTGTGCATCTGGTAGTGTATCATCCAAATTGGTAGGTTCCTCTCCATGTTCTAACCCAGATAAGTGGTCAGGTCCCTTATTCATTCTTCCTGGCTTGACCACAATCTCAAAGTCATACTCCTAGAATAATAATATTCATCTACATATTCTTCCCCCCAACACTGGCTTGTTGACTAAGTACTTCAATGCAGACTAATCAGTAAACATCTTAAAATGTCCTCCCAACAAGTAGTGTCTAAACTTCTGCAGTGCATATACCATAGCTAATCCTTCTCTTTCAGTGGTAGTATAATTCATTTAAGATGTAGAAATCTTCCTGCTAGCAAAGGCTATAGGGTGGTCAATATCTCCTACACCTGGTTGTGTTAAAACTTCTCATAATGAAATGGTTGAAGCATCGACATGAACATGGAATTCCTTACTCCAATCTGGAAAAACCAAAATAGGCACACTGATCATTTTCTGATTTAATGTGTTGAAGCTTTGTTGGCATTCCTCTGTCCATTGAAACTTACTATCCTTCTTTAATAACTTCTCTATAGGTGTTGTTATATGTGTGTAAACCTTAATAAACTTTATGTAGTATCCAGTGTGTCCCAATGTAGTGCACAACTGTCTAACCAAAGTAGGAGGAGGTAGATAAAAAATTATAGCAATCTTGGAAGGATCTACCAATAACCCCTACTTACACACAATGTGTCCTAACAACACTCCAAAAGGTGAAAAGAAAATACACTTCTTCAAGTTCATGGAAATTTGACATTTCCTGCACTTATCCAACATTAATATCAAACATTCAATATGATCTTTCAATAGACTAAAAATAGTCCAGTCATCAAAGTATGCCTACAAAAACTTATGTAAAAATTCCTTAAATGCTTCAACCACCACCCTGGAAAAGATGGTTGGTGCATTTTTCAAACCAAAAGGCATCATAGTGTACTGAAAAGAACCCCATGCTATTGCAAATGTAGTCTTATGTATGTCCTCCTTAGCAATTTGGATCTGGTGATAGCCTGAAAATCCATTTGTGAATGAATAAACTTCATGTCCCCCTACATTATCTAGAACTTCATCAGTAAAAGGTGTAGGGAATGGATCATGTAAACATGCATCATTCAATTTCCTTATTTCTACAAAAATTCTGATTTCTCCTGTCTTCTTATCTTGGACCACCATAGGGTTGATCCATTCATATTATTTGACTGGTTCTATAATTCTATCTAATTCAGTCTTAAATTTCTTCTTGTACTTGGGATTCAATCTGTAAGGCCTCTTCTTGACAGGCCTTGCATCTGATTTCAAAGGAATATCAATTTCTCCCATGGGCCCTTTAATGCCCTTCATGTCTGTAAACTTGGTTGGAAACAAGTCCTGATACTCATGCAATAGTTCTATAATCTTACTAATAGTAGCATCATCTGAATAGTCTCCAACATTTTCCAATTTAGGTGCTTGCTCTATTCCAATATTAACCTTCTTAATTTTAATAGGTTGCCCAACAAATGGTAATTCAATCCCTGGCCCGTCTATATCTCTTTGTCCTTTAGTTTATGAAATTTTCACATTCCTAGGGTCTTCATCCTCATCAGCATTAATATTTTAACAACCTTGTAACCGTTGAAGAGGGGCAATCCATTCATCTTCTTCTTGTTAAAGAGGGGGGTTAGGTGCCTCCTCAAAGACCTTTTGTATTACAATTTGTAAAGCCTAGTCTACTGTGGAGTATTGACTTTCAAATAGGAATGTAGCTATAAATTTTTGGGTCATACCATATGAACCTGTACTGACTAAGCGCAGTTCTGCTTGAAGATACCAATTGATAGGCATAGTATCTAAGGTGTTAATGAACTTATGTACCCACTATTCTTTAGGAATGTTGCTCCAGGCTTCCTAACAACTTTGCACATGGTCCTTACGAAAAATCTAACCTTTGTATCGAACTTCGCAACCTTCAACTTGGTCTAAAAAGCGCACTATCAACAATATGCGACATTGTACCCACTCCACGATGTTCTTCTTGTGTGTTCCCCACCATCTAGTTGGAGTTTCTTTCAAGGCTTCATCTAGTGCCAACAACCTCTATTGTATTGGTACAATTCCTTCAAATTCAAATAGAAATGTCTCTAAATTATTCAAGCCATCAAATGTAGGAAGATTACTTACTTATGTGCCAATCCAGCGAACTGCCTTAGTCAATATGGCACACCTCCACGTACAGACTTCATACATTCCGTTCTGCCAATTTTCCAATGCTTCTTCTGAATCTGATGAGCATGCACTTTCACTTCACCAACTTATATTTCCATCCATTGTAGGATTAATATAATCATGTTGTCCTATTGTCAGTTTATAGATGTTCTCTAGCTCATAGGCATGGTCTTTTGCTCTTATAGGTTATGTGTATTTGCGACCTTCATCGGGATCAAGAGGTGCAATGATCCTAAGGCCATCACCTTCAAATGTCATTCTTCTCTTTTTCAGGTCAATAACAGTAAAATTGTCAAAATCCCAATCAATACCCAACAATGTAGGATAGGGACATCTATCATCAACAATATTGATCACTTCGAAGTCTGCAAATGTCCTCACTCTGTCAATGTAAACAGGGACATTCTCTAGTCTTCCAAAGGGGCTAACCGTCTGCTAATTAGCCATCCTGAGACTAATAGGAGAGTAAATCAATTTAGGTTTTCCCATCAATGCCCAATTCTGCTTTGTCAAAACATTTACTTCTGATCCCAGGTCGATGACCACATAGTCCATGTTATAGTCTCCAATCTGAGCAATAAGGTGCAGTTTCTTGTTTGTCCTCCTTTTTCTAGATACTTGATTCACAACTCTACTTAGCAGAGGATCTACTCTTCCAATTTCATATCGTCTTATCAGGTGTTGTAGTTCCTGCACAGCTCTTTCATATTTAATCAAATCAATACAAGTATACAAGTCCACAAGCCTGCTTACCTCTTTTCCTTGTCTAGGTGGAGCAGACTGATCAAATGTTGGAGGCATTTCACATTCCCTTACTTCTAATTGCTCCCTAGATGAAGAAGCTTGTTCACCTACAAATTATCTTCTTTCTTCTTCAAAAGTATGTTTTTCCTTTCGTGGATCAAACAATGGTGTCTTCTCTGAATCTCTTATGATCCATGATCCATCTGTAGTCTTTCCTGGAGTCACCCTATCTTCTCCCGTGACAACTCCTCCTCTAGTAATAACAGAGACTCTGGGTTCCTCACCATGAGGTTCAGCTGATATTTTCTGGACTTGTTGGTTTCCACTTTGTCTTTCCTGAACTTTAGCTAACAATAATAGAGAGTCTTTAACGGCATGGTCAAATGAATTACAGTAGTTTCAAGTAGTACAATGGTTTTGACAATCCCTTGCCAAATGACCTGGTTGGGTGTAGTTATAGAAAATAATCTGACCTCAACCTCGACCCATGCCTCCTCCTCATCCTCTTCCTCTGAACCCACCATGAGGGGTGAATCTTCCTCTTCCTAGGGAATTGAACTGTGCAACATTCCCTTCTGGCTGTAATTCTCTTTGAATTCTATATGCATCCCTTGACCTTTCATGCATTTGGTCATAAGCCCTACATTCCTTCTCATCATGTTCCACAGATTTACAGAATGTACAATAAAGATTGGTGGGTGTCTGGACATATTTTTGCATATAATAACATTCACTAGGGTGATGTCCAGTTCTACATACCTCGCACCATGGTACAATAGCCTTCTTCAAAGTGTTAGGAGCTCCAGAGGCCAAGTATTCACTACATAAAGGGCAGTTCTCTTTGTCATGGCCCTCTACTTTACATATGATACACTAGATGTATTCTCTTTTCTCTTTTCCTCTATCTTTCTTCATGTCTTCAACCTATAAAGATAAACTAGTTAATTGATTCAAAATCTGACTCACACCTAGACTGGATTCTCCTACAAGGGTTGCTTCTAGTTTCATAGAAAATCTCTAATGCTTCAGCCTATGAAGCGACCTTCTGTTGCATTATAGGAACTCTAATGTGTGGCAGGAGGGAAATGATGAACCATTCCTTATATTTTTCATCTCGAATCTGAAAACTTAAATGGCATGTCAAGGTCTTAAACCTCTAATCAAATTCCCAAACAAGTTCAGTCACTTTCTGCTTGATTTCCTTCAACTCTTTAATGCATTGTGATTCCAACTTAGGCTTCTTGAAATCTGCACTCAATGCAGTCTTAATGTCATTTAGCGCTCTAGGATATACAGATGTTGTAACAAACTTCATATACCAACTCAGTGCATGGTCCCTCAAGGTATTACTAAACCGATCTCTCTTAACATCTTCATTAGTGACTTGCTTAATTCTCCATACAGCTTTGCATAAGAACCAGTGTTGGTCAGGATCCTCACATCCATCTCCTTTGAAAATAGGTAACCTCATTTCATTTGCCATTGATTTTCCTTGGTTTCTCGACTGAGTCTGTACTAAACTGTTTGTGATAGTACTCTAAGTGCTATGGTTACTCTGATTACTCTAGTTCCTTGGTGTTGCTAAAACAACAGGAGGAGTAGCAATACTTACTTCGACAGTAGGCACAGTACCTGAAGTTCCTAGTTCTTCTCGGCGAGGTTCTTCAGTCTCTATTTCCTCTGCCCTTGCTAACTTTGAATACTCTTTGTCTGATCACTCTACTTCCCATCCACTGTAGAATCCTTCATCTTGTGCTAATGGCTTGTAACTCTACTTAAACAGGTTTGCAAGAGGAATCTTTATGAATGACATTCCACTGCATGTGTGTCTAGCCTCTATGTCACTATCGTTGTCTGAATTATTGAACATTAGCTTTAAAATCCAACTTATTATTGTATCTTCAATATATTCTTCTCATGCAATAGCATATTAATCTTAAACTAAAAAGTGTAGAAACTTTCCTCTAGGTCCCTTGAAGAAATACCTCTCTGCTTGACTATATGATTCCACCTTGTCAATAGAAAATTCAGTAATGTACCCTCCAATAGTGTTTTCAAACCAGAGATCCACTGCCCTTGACATATCATTATAAACTTTCTTGACTTTCTTAATCAACGTCGATGTCCAAACCACAGGTGGTCTCGATATAATTTAAAACTGGGTGTCTGCTAGTCTGGCTAACCACTCATACAACTCCTAATGAACTCCTACAAAGAAAATCTCATGCACATCATTAAATATTTACCTTCCCAACCAGTATTATGTACTAATGCTAGGGTTCTTGTTCTAAGCTTTGGCGAAGTCCCTTTCTTGTTCTTCTATCCACTTCTAAATTTTTGTTTTCGATGGAAACCACCTTGAAATTCCCTTAAGAATATCTCGGTCTCTGCAACAGAACCATTTGTTGGCAGAGGGGCAGACCCAGGGTTCAAATCTAATAGTGCACCAACAAACCCTAACTACTAGCCCTTACAACAACACCTACAAAGCAAATGAAGTCTCACCCGAAGTAGAAATAGGGGGGTTGCCGGACACAAGTGTCTACAACCAGAGGAAATGCAAGATGATTCCAAAACAACAACACAAAATATCCCAGAGATTCTTAACAATATTATGCTTAACTTCATGAAGTAAATTATATCTTCTTATCTTTGACAGGAAAAATAACAGTGCAATAATAGTGTAAAAGGTAGTAAATAACAAACCATCAACCACATGGAACAACAATATTTTGCATGGTTCAACCTCTCCCTAGGGATACGTCCACAGATCTGTGTTTATTGATATAATAGATGAAGATATGCAGTTTTATTTGTGCACTCAGCTGTAGATCCTTATCTCTCTTCCTCTTTATTTCCTATCCCTGTGCACCCAGCTGCAGAGTCGATATTCGCACGCAGTTGAAGACCCAAAATACAAGAATTCCCTAAAACATAACACTTCTACATCTCAACACTACTATCACCTCTCATCTCAACTCTTCTAGACCTCTATTTATACATTCCATGACACTTAGAAAACCATGGACCGAAGTCTAGGTGCCAAAACCCATGGATCCACATAACCCTCATTTTAAGGACTTCGTCAACCTATTTTTCCTTCTTCTCTGCGAGGTGCTCCAAAGCACCCATTAGTGTCTTATTCCTCTTGTTGACTTGTCCATGATCTATCTTTTTGCTTCTTTGTCTTCCTTGATCTTCTCTTTCAATGGCTTGATTTCCTTTACTTCGTTCCTTCTTTTATGCTTCTTTAACCACTTCGACCCTTCCTTGGTTTGTGTGCCTTCCACGCACTTCATACTTTGTCTTTCTTATTCCTTAATCTTCACTTTCTTCCTTAATACATGACCAAGGGCCAACAATTTTGTTGTATAATAAAAATAAAGGACCTGGCAATTTCTCTGGTGGACGTAGCCCACACTGGGTGAACCACGTATATATGTGTCTCTATTGTATTGTGTATCTTTTTTGTTTTATCTATGCATTTGTTTTATTTTATTGCTCCGCGATCCTTTTTTTCTAACAGATTCAACTATTGTCATAAAGATTTATTTACTAATCACCAATATACTAGAAAACCAGGGCCCTGGACTACCAAACAACCAGATCCCTTTTGTGTTGATTGTGCTTTATTATGTGGAACCATGGGGCCACCAGTTCATTGGGAGACCAGGTGATCCAGCCACCGTTATAAGTTATCACAATAACTCTATTGGGCCTCTAGACCACCAATTGGTTGGGACACTGGGAAAATGATAAAACTTTTAATTATGAATAAAAGTTGGATTTAATCTAAAAGGGATTTTATTCAAAAACCAAAAAATTAATACTAAAGTTCTATGAAAATTAATCAAGCCAATAAAAATGGGATAAAAATTACCATAAAAGACCAAAATTTTTTCTGGGGTATTAACCATATACAATAATGGGAAGGTTGTTGTACATGCCACAAAAGAACGGTTAGAGAGAATGGTAAGAATCCCTTAATTTCCTCAGTTCCCCTCATGTCTCTAGCCCAACCTATAACATCTTCCATTCCCATGGGTTCGATGGATCTCTCAAGAAATTATGATCCCTCATTCATTTTTCATAATTTGAGGATGGGACCTGTGACAAAATCCTCTTCCTCATAGTCCAGCGGGGGTGGTCACTACCAGTTTCACCCTCAAAAGGGGTCTTCAACCTTTGATCCTTCCTAGTCTAAGGGTTTGTGGTTTGAATATCTGAAGGAATTGGGAATTTCTTCAATGGGAAGGAAGTCTACTCTTAAATGGGTACAAGAGAAATCCATTATGATTAACCAAGGAAGAAAAAAACTCATAATCGGGGCCCTTAGAGCAATTTGATCCCCCTATCCATTTCCTCCATGAATATTTTCTCGATTAATAGTCATGGGTTGTGGGGCCAAGCCAATAATCTGGCCCTAAAGAGGTTGGTGGATCTCAATCGTCCTGAAATTCTATTGATTTAGGAGACTATGGGGAAAGGGTATCCTTTTGTGGTAGAGTAGAGAAATGTTTTGGGCAATTGGGATTTCCTTGTGATTGATTTTGATGGATTTTTGGGGGGGTTAATTACCAGGTAGAATCATAGCCTCTCTCTGATGAATAATTTTTCCTTCTCCTCAGGTTTGTGTACAAAGGTATTTAGCAAAATATCAGGTCTATCCTTTACCATGCTTAATGTTTATGGACCATATGAAGAGAGAAAATAGTGTTAGGATAGGGTGCTCAATTTTCACTACTTTAAGTTTAATAGTCTAATCATAAGGGGGAGATTTGAACTTGAGCATGAATAGAAGAGAGGTTTGGGGGGAAGTGCAAGGGTTGATTGATTTGCATAGTTTTTCTCTAATAGATATGAAGATGGTGGACCAGTAGATGTGGAATTGATAAAAATCAGTCCTACTTGAAGCAATAATGGGTCTGGAAGGGAAGGGGTTTCTAAAATATTGGATAGATTTGTGGTACATTATATGGTGTTTCAAAAGGTTCCCCATTACAAGTCTTGGATTGATTCAAATAGGTGTTCAGATCATTTCCCTATCTTTCTTGAACTTGAAATTGATGAGTGTAGACCAGTTTCCCCTTTTAATTTTAATCATGGGTGGATAAAGGAAGAGGATTTCACTAGGTTGGTTAAGGAGAATCATAAACCATTTGACTCCTCTTTGGATATTTATGTGGGTGAACAATTATTTTTTTCTTTAAAAATTGTTAAGAGGAAAGTGGCAGACTTGGTAGGGGAGAGGTATAGGTCTCAAGATTAAAATCAGGTGGAAGTGGAGGAGGTGGTAGGTGGACTTGAATTTGTCTCTTCTGAAGAGGATCAGTTAATTAGGTTAAAACAACTTGATTCAAAGAGGACAAATTTGTTTTTGGACAAGGACTCAAACTAGAAAATTAAAAGCAGAGATACTTGGATAGAGCTAGGGGATACAAATACTAAGTTCTTCCATTCATTTTCCAATGATAGAAGGAATATTAATACTATTTGGGAGCTACAATATTAGGGTGGTAATAAGGTTATATGATTTAAAGGTTTGGAATAACTAGGGATCAAGCACTTTGAAGGGATATACAAGGAACTAGAGAGGTAAGTTTGGATGAGATTTTAAAATTCATATGCTATTTCCCTAGAATGATTAATGAGGAGATTAATTAGGATTTGTATAGACCTTTGACTAAGGAGGAGTTGTTTTCTATCTTACAATATTTTAAGAAGGACATGATTCATGGACCATATGAGTAGTTGGTGTATTCATATATCGTGTTCTTTGATTTGTTGGGTGTGGATTTGTTGAGAGTAGTGGAGGAGGTAATAAATTTTGGAAGGATGACCAACAACCTAAACGTAACCATTAATTCCTTAATACCCAAACAAGACTATTTGGAGTCTTTTGATGGGTTTTGACCTTTCTCATTGTGAAATTTCTTATACAAGATTATTGCAAAAGTGATAGAAACAAGATTGAAGCATGTCCTTTTTTATTGCATCTCAGTTGAACTATTTGGTTTTCTACAAGCAAGACAAATCAATGAGGCCATTGGTATAACACAAGAGGGTTTACACTCTATTAAACTCCCTCACATTCCAACAATAGTAATCAAGCTTGATTTATCAAAGGAATATGACAAGGTATCTTGGTTGTATCTTCAATTACTACTATTGCATCTTGGTTCCTCGTTGCCCATTGTTAGGTGGATAATGTGTTGTGCAACTTCTTATTTTTTTACAATCTTGATCAATGGTGCTACCTCCAATTTTTTCAAGCCTACCAGGGGGCTCATTCATGGATTCCCCTTGTTGCCATATAGTTTTCTTCTAGTGGAAGAAGGCATGAGTAGGTCAATACTTGAGGCTAGGAGGGTGTGTTCAATACAAGGTGTCTTAATGTGGAGGGAAGCACTATCTCATTTGATTTTCATGGATGAATTTATTTTATTTATCTTTGTGTCTTGTAGGCAAGTTCATTTTTTCAGGAGTTACTTCTATAATTTAATAATGCTATATGAATGTAAGTGAGTGGTATTAACTCTACTTTACTTACTTTAGGTATGAATGAGGATCGGGATATTGAGTTTGAAAGCTATTTCCCTTATCAACATTAGGACTTGAATGATGGTCTTAAGTACCTAGGATTTACTCTTAAGCCAAATTGTTATGGGAAGGTAGTTTGTGGTGGTTTGTCTCAAAAATTAAGAAAACAATTTCTCTATGGTGCAATCATTGTCTATCAAGTGGGGGAAGATTGGTATTAGTGAATTCGGTCCTGGAGGCCATACCTATTTATTGGCATACTCTTGTGCATATTTTGAAAGGAATTCTGGAGAAAATTTGGAAGTTTTGCTATAATTTTCTTTGGAAAGGTAGTAGTGAATTTAAAGGGTCACACTAGATTAGGTGGCAGAAGTTGGGTAGCCTTAAGGAAATTGGGGGTGGGGTTTAAAACATGTTTCATTTTTTGTTTAGTCCTTGGTAGCAAATTCCTTATGGAATATTCTCACAAAGGATAATATCTAGAGTAGGATCTTGGTTCATAAATATATAGCCTATGATTCTTTGGTTGACTAGATTATGAAAGAGCATAAATCGATCCATAATTTGTCTAATCAATGGAAGGCTTTGTCACTAGATGTTCTTATAATAGTATATTATTTGGCTTGGTGTGTGGCTGATGGGACACAAGTGAGGATTGAGGTTGAATCTATAATTGGTTGTAACAAGAATATATTCCTTCCCAGGGACCTTGTACATCATTTACAAGAGATTGGGAGAATTAACCTTAATTTAATAAATAATTCTATGGAAACAACCCTCTGAAAATAAGGTTGGTTGAGTTCTATTTATTTAGGACTGGATGGTGATCTAGCAAGGAATTGTGAAATTTTTGTATCAAACATAGGGCTCACATAAAACTTTGTGGAAGTTTAGATGAAATTATTTTGGGGTTCAATAGGCAAGGAGGTTCCTTTACTACAAAGTTGGGGTATCAAGTGTTTTTTTCAATTGGTGACATGGAAGTCTGTTGGTGGCGGAAATATCTGTGGAAGTTGAAGGCACCTACCAAATAAAAACTTCTCATGTGGTTAGCTTTATCAGACAGGGTCTTGAATTGGGACTATTTACAAAAAAGAGGTGAGGTGGGACCTAGCAGATGCTCATTGTGAAAATTTCATGAGGAAACAAACTCCCGTCTATTTTTGTATTGTGCTTATTCCTTTCAGGTTTGGCAAGAGGTTAAAGAGTTTCTTGGTTTTGACCCTCTCTAGTATGGGTTAACTAGTGAAGCTTGTTTATAGTCTTGGTTCTCAAGGAAGGAACTAGAAAGTATTTGAGCAATGCCATATCTAGTTATTTGGGGAATTTGGCTCGCAAAGAATGTCTCTTTATTCAAGGATAAACAACTCCCTAGTTTCCAAGTCTCTTATTAGGTGATGGGATTACTTCCCTATTACAAGGAGGTCCCTAAAAACAATTCTCCTAAGGGTCTAGGAGAACTACAAGTGGGTAAATATATTCCTTGGGTATATTTTGATGGAGCTTGTCAAGGAAAAACCAAGATTTTCAGTCTTGGGTTTTCCTTATTGTTTTATGATTCACATTAATTTCATTTCAAATAAATATGGGCAGTGGGACCAATAACATTGGATAACTTATGTCTCTTTTTTATATGTTGAAATTCTCCTTGGGAAGGGGTATGAGATCCTTTTAGGTATTTGGTGACTCCCTTATGGTCATAAAATAGATGTGTGAGTAGGCTCAAATTCAAAATGTTGGACAATTTTTTGTAGTTGAACAACTGAAGGTGATTGCTAGAGATTTCCAAGATATTAGGTTCACTCATATATACAGATAGTAGAGTTAGGTCGCTGATGAAATTTCTAAAGAAGGCCTAGAGCTAATGAAGAATCAGTTTGTCATTTCTGAATTTCATGATGGTCATTATGTTGTTATTAGACAATATTATATTGATGTATTTTGAAGTTGTCTTTTATGACCAAGTCTATAATATGTCAGTTAGGGACCTTTAGGTGACAATTATAAATGTATTTTTGTTGCAATTTTTCTTAGATCTATTTTTGGTAGTACTTAATTCCCTCTTGAAGGACCTTTTTGGATAGTTCTTGGAGCACCTTATGATTATATTTTCTATTTTACTTGAATAAGAAGTACATTTTTTTCCTTGGAAAAAAGATAAATACCATGTTAAGTAAACGCATCGTGAACAATGCTTTAACTATCACACCATTAATGAACGTCTTGCATAAATGTTCAAGCATTGAATAGTCTAATAAGGTTTATAAATATTATTGGAAATCATTTTCCTTTAGTAGTCACTATGTGATATTTATACCAACATACCATAAGCAAGGTATTATAATACTAGTTAGTGCAATAATATTTATAGTGCCCTATAAACACCAAAAAGCACCACCATCCCTTGGAATTGTTACTACAAATGGGTGGTGCACCACCATACCTTGGAATTGTTACTGCAGATGGATGGTGCACTGCATCCTTATGAGGCACAATAACTAGTGCCTCATAATATTTTTTTTCACATTGTTTAGCATGGGAAATGTGTTCATGAGGCTAGCATTGTTTGGTGTGTGTAAGCTTATGTGGCACACTCCGAACAATACATATGTACATGCATTAATTCATTGAAAAGTGTGGGAAATTATGTTTTTTATATTAAACTCTCTGGTATGCTCGTATTATATCGGAACACCATTCAAGGTGTGACCTATAGAAGCACTACAATATGGCATGAGCTAAAAGACAGTGCCACATTATACAAAAAAAAATTAAAAATAAATAAAAAAACAACCGAGCTAAAGCCTAATTTTAAATTTTAATCTATTGAAAATGTAAATTAAGGGATAAGAATGAATTTACCTAGTCTATTATCTATTGAGGAGGCATGGTTCCCACATAAGGAAAAAATTAAAATTTGGTATCATTTGAAATTTTTTATAATGAATGCAAATCCACCATGGAATAAATGGAATCAAGAAATGTGGCTATCTAGTAGCACCATACAATGAGGAATTCCTAATGGGATAGTGGGAATTGATGCTTGTATAGATTGTATCATTTAATGAAAGTTACAAATGAAATTTGGTTATGTGATTTTCTATTTTACCCTACCTTGGTGTGTCTAATACCTTGGCACACCAATGTGTGTATTGGTATTTGGCACGTGCCAATCATATTTTTTTTAAATCATGTATCAATGCATGTGGTGTGTTACACACTAGTGCTTGCTCATGTTTGGGTGTGAGCAAGCACTAGAAGGTTTAAGAAAAACCGATATTTATTACAAAATGTTTTAGAAATATATGTCGGTGCACTTGATACCCGAGCACATCAATGTGTGTTTTGTTTTTTGGTGCACCAATCATAATTTTTATAAAACCTATATCAATGTGTGTGCTTGTGTTATGCATCAATGCTTATTCATATATATAACACATGAAAATGCATTTTTGGAAGCAGTTAATATGGAGCTAGCACAACCACAAACTTCTCTAGAGAAAGTATGTCTCATGATAGTTATTTTACCCCTCTTTTGTTGAAGGATTGTATGTCAATGGATGCTCCAATGGAAGGATATCATCTTTATTCCCAGACTATAAACCCTAAAAATGATCTAAGGGATAACAATGTTTCTGATAATGAAGGAATAATAGAACCCCTAGTTTCCCATGTCTCTTATGTTGTCCCCCCTATTATTGCTAACCTTGTTCCTACCCTTAATCCTAACATACCACCCACAATTTGTATAAAATATGATCCTAGGACCTTTGGTATTCCATCCTCTCAATCATATAATGGAAGTGGCACCATACAAAATTTTGGGGGTTATATATCTCCCATGGGCTATTTTTCCATGGTTTTTCCCCAAAAAAGATTTGTCAATTTCCATTATTTTTTTTCTAAAAATGATTCTCTCAAATTTTATAGAATATTTTTTTTACCTAAGAAATAGCCCAAGTTTTATAGAAACTATATAAAATCCTTAGAAATTTGATTATTTTTACAAAAATATTGCCAAACATTTTATAGTTTGCATATTAAGAACTAGTACGATTCACCAAGGTTTCTAAAGTTTGAGATAGATTTCCATCCTTAAAATTCTCTATGAGTGACATTAACATGAGGAAATCTAGATATATGTTGATATCTAGGAAGTTTGATCCTAGATTAGATGGTAAGGGAGTTTAAGGTGGTTTAGGCCTGGATACAAGGAAGGGAAACACCCATTTCAGTCCATGTAGGGATTTAGTTTAAATTTTGAACAGAAAAGAGAGGAGAGGGAAATTCAATTAGGAAAGCCAAGAAATATAAAAAAGGGCCTTGGAGTGGGTCATGCCCCTAGGAAGGGTAAAATTTTTATTCTTTTCTATCAAAATTTCCCTAAAATTTATGGTCTCTCAATACAAGGTAGACATTATCATGATCCAAGAGACGATATGAAAATAATTATTTCTTCATTTATAAAATAATGGAATTTTTTAACTTTAGATTCCATTGGAAGATCAGGGCGTTTGTTAAAACGGTGTAGCATACATTTTCTCTTATTAAATTCTTCTTTGTTTAATGCAAGACTTTGGACTAAGCTCAATTCCTTGGAAGCATGGAAGGTTTTCTCTATGCTCAATCTATATGGGCCATATGAAGATAGGAAGGATTATACGAATGATTTATGCAAACAAGACTTTCTAAAGAATGCCAATGCAATTATTAGGGGAGGCCTAAATATTACTACAAGAACAATTAAAGTTTGGGTAACAATAGCAAGGGTGGATCCTTTAGTGATGTTGAGCTTATCAAGTTGGTTCAAACTTGGAGAAACTTCAGATTTGGAGATGATGATATTCTAAGAGGTTACCCAAGTTTTTAATCTCTAAGAAAGTTATAAAAGAAGTTGATCGAATCAAATCTTGGGTTAGTTACATCGGTTCTTGAAATCATCTTCTCATTCTGTTTCAAATGGAAAATGAAGAGGATAATCCATTGAGCCCCTTCAATTTCATACCTCAATGGTTGTAAGAGTATTTTGTGAACATGGTTAAAGAGTGGATAAATTTTGATAGTACAAAGGGAGGAACTATTATGTTTCAATTTTTAGAAAATCTCAAAAGGTTAAAAGTGATATTGTTTCTTGGGCCAAGCAAAAGCACAAATATTCCTAGTAGGAGTTGGTTAAATGGAATCTAAAATTGCTCGAATATTTGATTAAAATAATGATAATGATTTCTAATGAGAAAAAACTCAAGTTGAAAGAATTGGAGACTCTTAAGAAGAATTTGCTTGATTGGGAGGATTCTAAATGGAGAATGAAAAGTAAGGAAATTTAGCTAACCTAAGGTAATGAAAATCCAAAAAAATGAAAAGTAAGGAAATTTAGCTAACCTAAGCTGATGAAAATACAAAAAAATGAAAAGTAAGGAAATTTAGCTAACCTAAGGTGATGAAAATACGAAAAAGAAAACTATGAAAGTTATTGTATGCATATAAATAGTATTTGGGAGATAGAAAAATGGGATGGAAGAAATGTAAGGAGATTCCAAGACATTATTTGAGTTAGGAGTGTCTCAATTTCAAAGATTGTGCCAAGATCCTTCAAGCTAAAATATAGCTAAGATCCTCTAACTACCCTCTTTCTTTCCAAGGTTTAATGAACATGTAGCGAAACCAGAGTTTAGATTAGAAGTGTCCAAAGAAGAACAAAAAGTACTCCTAAAATCCTTTCAAAAGAACAAAATCTAAGGTTTAAATGGATGCATAATTCAATTCCAAAAGTGAGTTTTATAACATTCTGGAAAAAGACCTTCTAAGAGTCATTAAGGGATCTAGGACATCTAGTAAGGTACTCATATCTTTAAATTGTACATTTATTGCTCTTATCTCAAATAAGGATTCTCCAACTTATTTTGAATAATCAAGCCAATATCATTATGTAATTCCATATTATGGAATTCCATATATAAACAAAGATAATTATCTCAAATAAAGATTCTCCAATTTATTTTGAACAATTCAAGCCAATATCATTATGTAATTCCATATATAAAGAAAGATAATAGAAAATAGATTGAAGGTTGTCTTCTTAGAGTCTATATCATGGGAGCCGTTTTTTTTGGTGAAAGGAACATGATGTAGTAGGAAACTTAAGAAACTTCTAGCAATGGAATCGAGCTTGATTTTTATAAGGAATTTTATACACTGAGTTGATTGTATTTGAGATTAATTCTCATTCACATTGGATCATGATTTCCTATGGTTAATTGGATTGTTGGATGCCTCATCAATTTATTTTTCATTTATTTTTAATGATTCTACCTCTATATTCTTCAATCCATTTATAGGCCAAAGATCATTCAATCCATTTATAGGCCAAAGATCGTACCACGATGGATACAATAGACTCTTCAGGGAGTAGGTGATGTGGCGGGTAATCATGTTGATTCAGGGAGAACTCAATCTCAGTTTATGGACATGATCTTGACCATAATAAACATAACAAGTGGAGGAAGGAAAAGGATACGCTACAAGATTGAAGTCCTCGTCAAAACAAACATCTCTCGAGCATGATTTCCTATGGTTAATCGGATTGCCTCATCAATTTTTTTTATTTTTTTTAATGATTCTACCTAGATATTCTTCAATTCATCTATAGGTCTCAAGAATGGATTCACTTTAGGAGAGTGATTTCCAAGAGGAATGGAGCTATGAAGAGTTTTAAGATGCGAAAGTGTTTTTTATTAACTTGTTTGTTGTTTGTGGATAATTTTTTTTATTGTTTGGGAATGGTTCTCCTAGGGAGTATTGGAAATACAAAGATATTGTATATCTATACTATAAATCTATGCATGAAAATAAATTCACAAAAGTCATCAATTTCATTTAAATATAATCTTTGTGGAGCAAGAGGCACTATTGACATTATCTTTACCTCATAAGATTATTTATTTTGACAATGGCCTTAAATATTTATGGTTTATTATGAAGCCTAATGATTATGGGTTTATATATTATATTTGGATTTATGAAAAAATAGAAAATAAATTAAAAGTATGGTGCAATTATTGGTTTTATTTAGGAAGTAGATTGGTATTGGTGAAATCAATTGTTGCAGTTATTCACTCTTACTTTATGGTCTACATATTAATTGGTGTGTTTGCAAATAATTAGGAAGAATGATTTAAGTTTATATTGATATGTAATAAAGAAAAATATGGCATTCATTTGATAAAGTGGAAGACAATAGAAAAACCAAAAGATGCAAGGGGATGTGGACTACAAAATATTCACTTATTTGGAAAATCTCTTAAAACTAATATCTTGTAGAGATTCATGAATTACTCAAGGGTAAGGGTCTGGCACTTTCAGGGAATTAGTTGGCATGGGAAATAGGAAATGGGAAAAAGTTAGGATAGGTATAAACCCTTAAATTGTTTTTTTTCGACAATACAGATTGCCAAAATTCTTGATTAAATATCTTCATATGCAAGGTATGATGCAAATCCTTTATCAACTACATTATGGAAAAAAGGATGGAAAAGTTTTAATAGGATATGGTCTATTAGAGATGAAGCTAAAAATTGGAAATATTTAATTCATAGACTCCAACTAAGTGTTACTAGGTTGAGAACTGAAGAAGACATTCTAGTATGGTCTGGAAATCTTGCATTTGGCATTTATACAACTTGATTAGGGTAAAAGGTTATATTTACAAATTTGGAGAAAGAGGGGACCCTATGGTGGTAGAAAACCCTTTGGATGATGTAGGCTCCTTTGAAGATTACGTCATTTTATGGCTAGCAATTGCAAACAATGTCTTAACTTGCGAAGTTCTCTAAACAAGAGCATGGTAGGGGCCAAGCATTTGAAAAGGAAGAATGGGAAAAAGCAGTTGCACTAATCTGTGTAAATTGCAACTAGAAAGTGGCAAGGAATATTATGGAAGAATGTTTAAAGTTATGGTTGAAGACAAGGCAATGAAATAACTTATGTCCCTTCCCTATGTGGTTTCATGGGCCTTTTAGATGGAAATGAATGCATTTATCTTTCAAGGTAACTCCATATTTTCAGGTTTCTCATTAGATCGTATTCACTTATGAGGGTAGATGGTCTACAAAGAATACTAAACCAACAAGATAAGCAATTGAGTTATAAATTGATAAATTGGTGCAAGTGGAATTATTTTTCTATTTGATGCTAACAAAGTGAGCTACGAGGTAGGATTGGGTCAATATTCAAACCACTTGATGGATTTGAATTCCCCAACACTATTTCTTAGATTAGTAGGGGAGAAAAATATCACACAATTCAGATTTATGGTGATGAGAAGTTGGTTAATGACTTGACGATGAGGAAAATGTATTGCAAAATTTACTTCTACTTCCTATTTTCCATCAAGTTAAGCTATGAGTTAAGAAGATTTGAAAAATAATCTTCCACTAGTGTATACAAAGAACTTTATGTGTTGGGAAATTCCTTGTCCAAAAATTGTTGATAGATCGAGATGAAGAGGAAAGGAGGGGAGTGGAGTGGGTGCTAAATCTCTTATCTCTATTTGAGTAACATCATATGAATATGAAGACTTATGAATGCCATGGATGAAATTTTGATGCTTCTAAACTTTTTATAGATATTCATGATGTTGTGACAACCTTTTCATAGTTTTTGGATGCAATAGTTTTTATATGTTTTTGTTGAACATGTTAATTGATAATGTAGAAAACATTTATGGATAGTCACTCTATACAAGGTTTTCGAAACATCCAATGTTTCGAGTGGAAACTCCACCCATCATCAGGGACAATCAAAAAGATCATATGAAGGAAACGAGTGCCGAGGTTTTGTATTTAAAGGTAAGAAAATGAAGGTGGCCATTAAGAAAGAATTAGAAAAAGAATTAAATAACAGATTCAAACTACTCGTTTAGATTAAGTAAAAATAAATTAATCAAGTCAACATGGTCTTTATCACCATTATTGAAAACCCTCCCAACAAATTGATACCAACCAGTGCGCCCTTCCCAACGTTATTCTCATTAATCATCTCTCAATCCCTTCAAAGGTAATTTTCATGAACCCCCCTTATCTTCATTTACCTCTAAGCCCAACCCTAATCTCTCACCAAAACCTAGAGATGACGCACCTCTTGCTTCAATAATCTCACCAACTATTTACCCTCTAAAGACACCCCCTCTAACTTGTATTCTTCTTTGCAATTCCCCCCTTCCATCCCTAGTCCTTCCACCATCATAAACCTCTCTTCACTCAAAGTGGACCCTCCCACCATCCAACTTCTTGAAAAAAAAATTAATTTTTCCTTCTCCCCTAGACATATCCATGTAGAAGAATTTTTTTTCTCCATTGAGTCCATTACCCATAACCTTCCCATTCAAGAAGCCGAAGAAATTAAGAAAGAGTGTGGAAGAATCCTCCATAGGTCCAAACCACCTACACTCAATTTACCTAAAGAACAACTTCTTAATATTCGTCACCTCAATGACAACCCTAACATCATTATCCTCAAAGCCAATAAAGGAAATTCTTAAGTTATTATGAACACTTCCAACTATGAGTCCAAACTTCTTGACCTCCTCTTTGCCTCTACTTACAAACCTCTACCGAAAAAACTTATCAATTTCATCACCAACATGGTCACCAAAGCCATCAAATATTCCTCCATGGATCCTAACATCCAAAAGCGTCTAATTCCTCACAACATGCAAACTCTTGGGATCCATGGAAAACCTGAAGTTCATAAAAAAGATATCCCTCTTCGACCTATCGTTAGCGCCATTGGAGCCCCCACTTGTGCCCTTTCCAAGTGCCTTGTTGACAAGCTTCAACCCTTTGTTGGAAAAACCTCCTAGTTTATTAAAGATTTCACTGATATCATTCACAAAAATCAAACTCTTCACCTTGATGACCAAGACCTTATGGTCAACTTCGATGTTGTTTCCTTATTTACCAAAATCCTAGTTTTCAAAGCCCTTACCCTTATCTCCAAGCTTGTCAATCCCGAAACCTTAACCCTCATTGAAATTAGTCTTTCCTCCACCTTATTCACCTTCAAAGGGGTGTGCTAAAAACAAAACGAACATACAACCATGGGTTCATCTTTATCGCTTGTTATCGCCAACATATTTATGGAACATTTTGAATCCCTAGCCATAAATAGTTTCCATCTCAAACCCAAATGTTGGTTTCATTTTGTAGATGGCACATTTCTTATTTGGCCTCATGGCCACTCCAAAATTATCTCCTTTTTTAACCACCTTAAAATCCTTTCCTCTCACATCCAATTCACTATGGAAACCCAAAAGGACAACTCCATTCCCTTTTTGGATATCCTTATTTCTTGACTTCCGGACAAATCCCTCACCCACCAGGTTTACAAAAAGAAGACCCACACTGATAGGTACCTAAATGTTATTTCCCACCACCATCCAACCCAAAAATCCATTTTTCTTAAAACCTTGATTTCTTGTTCCCTCCGCATTTCTACCCCCTAGTTTCTCATTGAAAAAAAAACCCACCTAACCAAGGCCCTCCTTTCCAATGGTTACTCTCTCTCCCAGATTAACCAAGATTTTCAATCTACCAACCAACCTAAACAAAAATTACCCTCATCCCCCTTCCCCCTCCTCGTGTGATCTAGGTGGAAATCAATGGCCACCCACCTATTCCACTGGCTCAAAACAAGGGTTTCCACCTTGGCAGTTTATTTATAGCTTTTCGGGTCCTAAACTTTCAAGGTCGTTTTGAGGCCCTAAACAAATTTTTTGGGGCCCTCCACAGTCACACTGTAGCCTTTAACTAGAGTGTGATGGAAAAATGTGTAGTCCTCATATAGACCTTTCAAACGAGCTATCGTGCACCCCAAACAAAGATTGTATGCAAAATTTATGTCGTTGGGATACCAACTACCCCCATCAGGGCCTGCAAACCTTTTGGTATTTCATCTTCTGGGGTTAGGGTTTTGGATCTTCTTTATGTTAAAAATGCCTCTAGAGCCTCATTGTAAACATCATCATCTTCTTGCGAATGAGCGTAGCCATAACATCTCTTCTCAGAGATAAGGT
>JZKD02S1872966.1:0-16668 GCA_000966675.3 Picea glauca
GGACACTGAATTTCTTTCAAATCTATCTAAACTAACACATGAGAAGGAAGGATGATAGAAGTACCTTTTTATCGACGTTTGTCCCTGCACACTCCGAGTTGCGCTCCAATCCTTTTCTCCTTGCTAAGTTCTACGGGAAAAACAAGATACGACTACTTCCTACTCTATTGACGTTAGCTTGAAAACAGATCTACCATTAAATGACAAGTTCATGTAACATCAAACACAAACTAGAAAGAAACAGGCCAAGCGTGTCATATTAATGAGAATAACGACAACAATAATTACAATCGTAGATGCGAATGCGAAAGCTTCGTCAAGTCCTCTTCATCTAACCCTTGCCTGAAAGATCCACGACCTGGATAACAATAGCTTCACTGATCAATCTCCTTTGGCTGACTGTAAGTTCCTCCAAGATCATAAGTTTCACATATCCAATTCTTCCCCCCACCACTTATGAGATCATAAGTTTGGTATGATTATCTCTTTCTGTCCCCTTTTTCACCATTAGAAAGCTTGCTTATATAGCCTTGGAGAGGCTCAACAATCTTGAGATATCCTTGGGGAAGGTGAGGATTTTCCTCCTTCAGTTGAGGATCTACCCAAGGATCATGGTTGGACTGGGGATTCGAATCCAACTGCCTTGCAAGAATGAAAATATGCTTCCCCCATTCATCTCAACAACTTAACAACCGCCCAAAATAGGTAGCGCTCCCTCAAAAGGGCCATCAGAGCATTGTAGCGCTCCCTAGTAAGATTTAGGGTGCGCCAACGCCCTCAAAATCTATAGCGCTCCCTCAAAAGGGCCAGGGGAGCGCTATAACGCTCCCTGATAGTGTATTGGGGAGCGCCGACGCTCCGAGATAGTGTAAGGGGGAGCGCTCCTCTCCAAAAATCAATTTTTTGGGTGCTTTCAGATGGAAAAAGGTTGTTTGACTTCAGTAGATCAGTTCTCCTCCTTCAAATCAGTCATGTGAGATGTTATAAGTGCCCCTTTAGTGTCGTTGACATGGCAGTATATCTGAACTTTGTTTGCGACACTATTAATCAACTTGCGACACTTGTGAAAGTTGTGGGGAAGATGTGACACTTACGACACTTGAGAGGGACAATGCGATACTTATCCAGTTGAGCAATTTTGACGTGCAACAATTTTCACTCCATATCAATGGTTGACAGGATTTCAGGACTCCAGGGCTTCGATATTAGGGTAAACTTAAATGTTTTAGACTCCTTTTCATCGTAGTGGTAATTGTTGAAGTTTACCACCTTCTTTCCTTTAGTGTGATCTGACGGTTGGGGAACCATATAAAGCTCCTACTTTAGATCCAAAGGTTGAGATTTAATCCTTCCCAACCTGTGACTTCACCTCGATATAATGATCCTGAATTGTAACAAAATAAAAATGAATGGCTCATGTAACTCAATCCTTTACAAATGATTTCTTCACTCACGAAACTCTATCTCCTATGTTATTTCAAATGTGTCATCTCTTCTGAGCTTCAATTAACATTCTTCCTTATGAGATTTGGATTTATACAGGATTCTTCTGCACCCTGTTGACATCGATGACAATATTGTACCACTGTGTCCAACAAAATTTACATCTGAAAAATAAAAGTTAATCATACACATGTTTTCTCCTTGAATTCAATCTTGTACTTTTTAAAGAAAAAAATATCTTGTTTCTATAGCTTCGATGAAAATAATTCCAAATATTGTTAGTTGTATTTCATCTGAAAGTTGCATTAGTAAGTTCATTTTATCTAAAAAAAAATTCATTCTATGCATACCCCAAAAACAAAGATTTTTCTTGTTTAATTTTGAAGCATTATTTATACTGATTTTTTCAGTGAATAACTCCATGTTGCATTTTTGTTCTTAAGTGTTTTTTCTATTTAGTTCATCAAAACACCATTTAGTTTCACCTGTCACCCTTTTTGAGTAAAAAACAACCTATAAAATGAACACCAACTAAAACCAATTAGACATTTTCATTTTATTAGGGAAAACAAAGTAGTACAGTCTAAGGCCTTGGTTTAGGTTGGATATTTAATTTCTCCAAGGCCAAAACCCAAACTTAGGAGTTTGATATAGGGTGTGAAAAACTCAATTTTGCATAAGTATAGTTGGGAAGCTCGTCTAACACAAGATTCAAACACAAGGTTGCATAAATGAGAGGCAGGGAGATAGCTCCTCCAGAGTTTGCCTGATTGTAGTGAAAAGATAACATATTCATCGTTTTGTCAGTGCCCTTACCTCTATGAGACGTAGTGTTTTCAAGGATTTAGGCTCAACTACCGTTCCCATACCTTCGATCCTTATTATCGATTGTACCCCTTGGACGATGACTACGAGCTTGTGACCTTAATTACTTTTCCTAAGGATATTATAGGTGATTGTGAGGGGTTTCCCATGGTATATGGGGGGGAATTTGTATCACACTTTTCAGTATTGCTAGAGGGTTCCCTGCAAAGCATTGGTACTTGCACTAGATGGTTAGCGGAGGTCGAGGTAATTGCTTCTCACTCCTGTGTTTGTCGATTCATGGGACTTAATCAACCTGTTCATTCATATGAAAGGCCCCTTCCTTAATTTGTTGCTATTGTGATCTCACGAACTAATCCACATAAGTCAAGATATTAGCAAGGTTGTTTGTGACTTTTGTTTCTTTTAGGTATTTTATAGTGATGTTTTTTGTGATTGTAGATTTCTTAGGAAGATGTGTAGGTAGTCACCTAGAGAGGATAACTCAAAGTGGCTGATCCAACGCCTTGTTGATCAAGGAGAATTCAAGGTCTTCCACCTGAAGAAGTAGAACTAAATCATCCATTGCCTCCCTTGAGGTGTCGACTTGATCAAATCAAAACTTTTGTACCGAATGGTCCAATTGAGACCATAGACATAGAACCTGCAGAAGCTAAAACTTATTCTCTAGAGGTTGTAACTATATTAGATCATGGAGTTGAGTAATTTTCTTAGCCATTCAACCCTATGTTAACTAGAACTAACACTCTGATTTTTGCAGCATTCTGTTCTCGGTTTGGACTTAACTGACAGTCGCCCTCTTCGGTGGGCCGTAATGGAAGGCACTCCAAAAGTGTTTGGGTTGAGATTCCTTGCAACCCCCATGTCGACAATCGTTACCAGAGGAATCTTGCCTCTCAATGTGTCTAACCAAATGACTAGTGTGACTCAATCCACCATAGCCACATCAATCAACAACTCTGCTCCATTGATTGTTGGTTCCACTCAGCCTTCAAGTGTAGCCATGTCATTATTGTCGATAACTAATGATTTTTCATTTGATATGTCATCGATGAGCATGAAAAACATATTTATTGGTTCTCATTCAACGTCTTGAGATTCTAACATTGGTATGAGAAGTTGTTTGATTCCCTACTGTTGAAGCGCTTTTTTGCTTCCCCTTTATTTCTATTTTTCCCATTTCTTTCCTTACCTCCCTTCTATATTTTCCCTTCCCTAGTCTCTCATATTCCCCTCTTTTCCCCTTTCTTTGTTGTAACATGATTATCACACTTATTCGTTTTCACTATGTTTGCAGACTTTCAAACTTGTATTATGCTCTCTTTACCTATATATCAGTCCGCCCAACACTTAGTTTATTTTTGCATCATGGATTTTTAGACATTCAGACTCGTAGAACTACATGTTATAACTCCACTCACCCCATAGTCTACCCAACATATTTCAACACTTATCCATTTCATATATTCATACTTTCAGACTTGCATACTCACCTTTCCATTTTGATCGTTCACTTAGACTCTTTGTCGTCATGTGTCCCTTCCTTCACATTTCTCAAAGTCAAATTTAATGTTATCTTGATGGAATTAACTACTAAATACATTTTTGAAATGGTTGTTAATTAATGATGTTTATGTCGAGGCTAGTCACATTTATTTTGAGTTAATGCCTCCATCGAAAGAAAATCTAACCTATAATCATTTTAATTTGCAAAGTAGTAACACAAGAAATGTTAGCCGACTTTGCGAAATTTGTCATGAGAAAAAAACAATTATGTGGAGATATATTGAGCCTCTTCATCAGAGAATATTAGAAATATCATTGGTCCCGATCATATTGGTATTATTCAAGTCTACATGGAAAATAAAACAACCAGGTGTTAACTTCATGGATAGTTCTCGCAAGTTGCGTACCATAAGTCTTTTAATGCAAGGATATTCTCATTTGGTGTGTCGACAAGTTTATCTAGAATAGAAGGGTCATCTCATTGCAAAGAATTTATCCTATTTCCTTGGTGCCTTCAATATTTAGGGAGATTTTGAAATTACTAGAGTTGTACATGGTTTAGATAGGGGAGGAAGCTAGAAATTTTCTAAAAATAAAGAATAATGGAATAAAATTCTTCAAGAATATTTGCATGCATCAATGCCAAAGGATATATCTAGAATTCAAGTAAGTTATTTGAAAAATACTTATAAATAAATTGTCTAATTATTCACTCGAATTATTGGCCAATATTACGGAAACCATTCCCCGATTGGAATTATATATACTTCATTTCACAGTTCAGGAAAACAAAATATTTGACTGGGCGAATATTATTTCAAATGAGATTACTGCATAGTTGACAAACTTCAAAACTGAGAAGAAGTTTTATATGTCATCTTATTTTTTATTTTCTATCACATATTGCCATACATTTGAGGGTTTAAATGTTGCCAAAAGGGTTAAAATAAAGGTGGACCCTGTGACTATGTGGTATCAAGCTTTATGGAGGCAGAGGGTTAGCCATCATTTCTATCAGGTATACAATGATTTTGTGTCAATTCAAAAAAATATTATTTGGTGAAGATACTTCCCAACTCTCGTTCGAAGCATCAACTTTTTCTATAAGGGAAATGAATTCTAGAAAAAAAGGAGGATTACAATATCATCAGGGTTTTCTAATCGAATGAAAAACCCATATTTATGCCATATTATATATCTGATAAGTTGTTCATTATTGAAATATCGAGACAATATAAATTCTAGTTTCACACATTTTCTGAAAAAAGGAAAAAGCAATTCATACCTCTTCCATGGAAAGTTGGTCAAATTATTCTTAGAGGAATTTCCAAGATTGACATGTATGACACCTATTTCAACCATTCCAACTTGAGATATGCAGAGGAAATCAAGGGTTTTGACCCAAATCATATTTTCTACAATCATTTGATTTTAGACGGGCTCAATCCTTCACTTATAAATTCAATTGTAGGAGAAGAAGAGGAGAATAATAACCATAACTCTAATAATCAAGAAGCTGACAGAGACTTGGGCGATATAGAAACTATCATAAGTACCATTAAGAATCATAAAGAAAGAGGTAATCCTTCAAATGAGAAGAGCGCTTAGTCACTAGTTGTTTCTTGAAGAAGTGCTCTACCAAAGATAAATCCTCAGCCTGGGACATCACAACAAAGAAAAACATGGAATAACAATTCATGGGATGATGAAGAAATAATCCCTCCTCAAGGGAGCTTGGAGAACCCCCACAAGTTAAAAATTAAAAGAAAAATAACTAATTCACAGCAAGAGGGAGCAAAAACGCATGCACCAAAAAATGTTTTCTTACTGGATAATATGGACTTGGATATGGATATTGAAAATATCACTTTCCTGGATGTAGATAATTTCCTTGTACAAAACACCTTTTTTGACAAGGAATATAAGAAATTGGTTTTTGAAAGAACTGCGAGGACTAAAAGTGGGAAGCTGTGGTCCACCATTGATAATGAAATATGTTTCCTTCTAGATTGTCGTCTATTCATAAAGTTACAGGAGATGCACTAGATGTTTCAATTTCCAACATGGAGGAATACAATTCTTAGTTGAAAGAAAAAAATAAATAATTGAAAGAAACTCTCATGCCTCCACCTATTATGGCCTCCCCTGTTTCCATGACTAATCTCAAGAGAATTTTTCAAGAAACCACAAAATCAAGTTCTAAAGTCAAGGGAATATCAAATCTAATTATTTCTACTTGACATTTTGTCGAAGAGAATATTAAGAAAATAATTTCATTGATTTTAGCGTCGTGGGATATGGCAAAAAGTTTTTCCTCTCTTGGTTTGAGAGTTCAGAAGACCAGGGAATTCTTGAAGTCAGATTTGAAAAATGATGAAGGGTTTTACATAGATGGAGTTGTGATGTTTGAAATGAAGTTTTTAGGAATGATAGAGCATACGAGAAAGTAAGAAAACCTACGTTCTCTGACCCACATCAAACAACTAAAATCCTTCTGGATTGAAATAATTAATGTATTAAAGGGATTGTCAATTCAATTGACTGATTTATCAAGAAGGAAGAGAGAAGCATACTACAAAATTCTTGATTTATGAGAACGACATGAAGGAAAAAATATAGCCGAGATATAACATTGAAATACACAAAAATATAGAAGAGAACACATAAATACAGTGAAACCCAACTTCTATTACTGCATAAGATAAAAAAACATTATAGAAAACAAACAAAAAAAATAGGGTATCTTATCTCTAAAAGGAAAGAGATTCACAAGAAGCTTTACATCACACTCCATTGCATGCTTAAAGGGCCTCCTTCACCTATATATGTGAGAGAGTGAGAGGAGAACAATTCCCATGATGCATGTGTGTTAAATTGGACTAAGTTTAAAAAATACCATAGGCATGTAAAATACTAGGAATTCTCAGGCGGTCACCCATCCTAGTACTACTCCAGGATGAGAATGCTTAACTATAGAGTTCTTATGGGATCTAATGCATTAACACTAAGTTGTATGCATATACATAAGACCATTAGATTATGTATTAAATTAACAAATAAAGATGACATTACATTCCATTCCCCATCAAAAGGGTGAATGTTATGGTTTATCAAAACCACAGGCTCAAAATGGTGATTCATTGGAAAAGGTGGATGGCCACTGAGATCCATCTGGACCACCACTATTGAAGTCTTCAAACCTAAGTATATCTCAAATTCAATGCTCCTGAATCAACAACATTTCGAAGGACAAGTTGAAGAACTGAAAATGGCTTCAACTAAAAAGTTTGATACTATGATTGAATTCACATATGATGATATTGACAATTGGCTTGTCGAGTATACAAATAAAAATGAGAATATTGAGAATACATTGCAAAATTTATCTATTGATCTTAAAGAAATTGAAAAAGAGTTGTTTAACATTAGATTAAAACAAGAACTAATTGTTTCCTTGTTAAGGGATTATATTCAAGAATGGTTAAATAACTCGATTGCCAAGATTTCTAAAATCCCAGCATAAGCAGTTACAACCGCTAATCAAAATGAAACAAGAAAGGGTTCAAAAGAAACAACAAAAAACAAATGAAGGGAGAGATGCCATCATAGTAAGTCCATATTGATCACATATTGCTTCCCTTATGAGTTTTCATCCATTTATTCTTCTTCTTTAACTAGAAAAGTATAACTGAATCCTAACAAATTTATTTTTCGTCTTCTTACCAGATCTTGTTGTTCGAAATCCTATTTCCTACTTTCTTGTATATGTTTTCTTTATGGTCCATGGGAGCTTCAATCAGAGCCCTTTGGAAAAACGCCTTTGATTTCAATGCACTATAACATACATTATTATTTTTCTGAGAAATCACAGAGAACTAATTCGAGATCAATTTTGACTATATTTTATAACTCTGAGTCTTAAGTATAAAGTATTTGAAATATGTCTATCATAATATTATCTTGAGATATATAAGTAATACTCTATAAAATTTCTCTTATGTGAATGGGCCATTTTCTTTTATTTTGAATGTGATCAGAATCCTTCTTTACACTATGATGGATGTGAGGAAATTTTATTTATTTTCTGGAATGTTTGATGTGTGAGATTCATGATCCAATTCTAAGGAATTCTCTTTATAAATACTCTTTTAGTTTTCATCATTTTTATTTTTCTTGAGCATTAAATATTGGACTATATTAGGGTCCTATATTATTGTTGATCTAAAATTACAAAGAATATCATAAGCCAAAGAGGAGTACCAGCTCTTTAAAAATGAAGGAGGATTTATATGTTTGTGAGGTTGTCATTTTGGTCCTCATGTATTTAAGCGTCAACAATTTTGGAAACCATACTGGGGATAAAACTTGAAGATCTAGATCTGGTTTTAGACCATAAGAAATTATGACTTTTCCTTAGTCTAACCAACCCTAGTTAGAAATTGGATTGAATAACCAACGAAATATTCTGCATCAGTTATATAACCTTGTAATAACAACAAATGGAACTAGAGAATAACTAGAAAGGTCTTTGGAAACACTAGTTCAAGAAGAAGAAATAGAAATTCTCCAAAGACAAAGAAGAGACAAAAGGAAAGACCGAAGAAATGAAAGACAAGCTCGAAGAGTGAAAATACAAGGAGGGAATTTAAGCTAGATGAATACAAAGGAACAATCACTAGAAGCAAAAGCATGCAGCTACACACCTCAAAAAATGAAAATCATACTCTTGAAGAAAAGAAGAAACTTCCAGAGACAACTAAAATGGAAGAAAGATGTGAGGAACCACATGAAGAACGATGAGAAGAAATAAATGAAAAATAAAAGAGAAAGGAAAGGACACATGGAGAAAGACGAAGGTTTAGAAACCTAAGAAGGATAAGGGACTCCCCCCTCTACCTTCGAGGTGAAAAATATGAGCTCCCTACTCTTCCTATAGGTACTTTGAAGCCATTTTCCAGAGATGGAACGATTGATGCTAAAATACATGTTGATTTTTTTCTGGATGTTTTTTATTTCCATCTTGTTGAACATGATGATGTGATGCTAAAGTTATTTCTCCAAAATTTGTCAGGCCAAGATTATGAATGGTACACCTCATTTCCCACAAGATCAATTGGCCCATTTGATGATCTTGAAACAATGTTCTTGAATATGTTTGCTCCCCCAGTCACGTATCATACTCTTCTTATTAACTTCACCCAAATCCATGTAAACAAAAATGAGAGGATAAGAGATTTCAATATCAGATTCAATAAAACATTGAATAAGATCCCTGGAGACAAAAGGCCTAATGATATAATGATACTTGGTTTCTATAAAAATGCCATGCCACTAAATGTGAAGTTTGATATTAGAGCTTCCAAAATTGAAACTTTGGAAGAAGTGGTGATCAAAGGCATGGAAATGGAGTACATCATGACTAAAAAAGGTGTCGACCCTAACACTATCCTTGGAAGAGTACAAAGGAATATGGATAATTTTAACATTATTGATCGAGAAGCATCTAGTTTGAAAAAGAATGAAGCGAAGAAGCCATGATTTGGTGAAAATTAGGTAGTCAATGGAGGATTTATATAAAGTAACTATCCCGAATGTGAAGACGGATCCGGTTGCAGCCCAAGAGACAAAGCAAATAATTGAAATTGCGCAGATGAACAGAACCATTAGACAGATATAAAACAAAATAACAAGGTTAAGAAGGAATGATAATTACATGCTTAATCCGAGGATGTTGGTCCTAGAACAAATAATGAACCCTTTCCCAGAACAAAGAACGAGGTTTGAAAATGTTGACAATAAAAAAATACAAAGGGTTCCCAAACAACCAACTTAGAATGCAGTAATACTTGATGAGACATAAAATGAACAAATGATCGAAGCAGAAAATGATTATTTTCCAGAATAAGTCTTTCAATCTGTATAGATGGATGGATGTGAGTCATCCATGTATATATTTGAAAAATATGAAGAATATCTTATCTCGCAAGAAAACCTTGTCTAAAGACGAGAACATGTAAATAAGGCTAATAATAAGGAGAATTTTGAAAAAGATAATGACAAAGATAAAGAAAAAGAAGGTGATAAAAGTAAAACAACTAGCACAAAAGTAAAAAATCAACAAATGATGCTAAATTCCCTTCAGATGATATATAATGTTTTTGACGATGTAATCAAGTTAATAATTACTTTTCCCTTCACATAAGTAGTTAAAATTCCTCAATAGAGGGAAAAAAATCTAAAATTATTAGATGAACCAGCTGGGAGAATTGAAGCAGTAATTGAAAATCCGAAGCACATTCAGAACACATGAACGGTGAAATTAACAGGAAAAGTTCCACCTTTCTACATTTCAATAGAAAATCATGATGTCGTTCTCAAAAATTGTTTGGTAGATTCAGGTGCGACAAACAACATCATGCTCTTGGTGGTCATGGAATCACTTGGAATGATATTCACCAAGTACTGTGAAACAAGTGAAAGGATCTATGCAATTGATACTGGGAAGGTAACAACTTATGGAGAAAATAAGGATTTTTATGCCTGGATTACCGTCGCTCCTCATATCATTATAGGTTTTAATATTGTGGTGGTGGATCTACATCCAACATACAAGGTTGTCCTTGGAAGAGATTGGTATTCCATGATTGGTGGCTATATAATGAATGATGGAAGTTATATGATGTTACCTAACAAAGATGGAGAAGTGATGAAGGTTCCTCATGAAGCTAGGAGACCGTTTTCTTTCAAAAATAAGGATAATGAGTTGATGGAAGATTATATAGATGTTGGTATTGGGAACTATGCCATTGCTGATATGGAGCAATTCGAGGATATTAAGAATGAACAAAATTATTTTGTTGTCTATTGCAGAATGTCGTTTGATGGATCTTGTTCAAGCTTGAAGAGTGGAGTTGGGATTGTACTCAAAATCCCTGAGAAGAATGTATACTCACATGTCATCATACTTGAATTCCCTTGTACAAATAATAAAGCAGAATATGAGGCCTTAATTCAAGGAATGATCCTGGCATTGGAGATGAATATTGAACATTTGGTTGGGACTAGGATTCATAATTGGTAATAAATCATGTCACTAAAAAGTATACAATTAAAAAGGATGGGCTCAAATTATGTTTCAAAAGAGTGAATGAATTAATGCATGCCTATAGTTCTTTCAATATTTCTTTCATTCCAAGGGATAAAAATAAGAAGGAATATTATTTAGCACTGGATGCTTCATTATCAAACCCATATGACATTCAAAGTGAAACATATTTCCAGTAAAAATAATTTTTCAACCCTTAGTCCCAAATAACCAAGATTATCTTCAAGTGTTTGAAAATTATGAAAACTTAAAATATTTCCTAGCAAATAAAAATGACGATGAAGATAATAATATTGTTCTTGTCCTAAAGAATTGTGCCTAGTCTTAATCTCTTTTCATAAGATATCATCATAAAAAAAGTCTCACCAAACAAGTATCAGTCTGAAAAGTGCAAGAAATGAAGAAAGTTAATATAGGGACTGATATTTCCCTGAAGTAAATAAACTTGGGAGTTGATTGTACATTTGAAGAAATTGATCAATATAGTTCCATTTTCAAAGAATTTTTTGATGTTTTTTCTTGGAGTTATGATGATCTAAAATCCTATGATAAATCAATATTTCATCATATTATTCCATTAAGATAACTTGGAGAAAATCCCTTTAAGAATAAAATAAGAATGATGAATCCCATGTTAAAACCATTGGTGAAAATCGACTTGGAAAAATTGAAGAAAGTTGGAATAATATATCCCATCAGACATTCTGACTATCTTTCAAATCCAGTGGTTCCGAGGAAAAATATTGGGGAGATTCAGATGTGCATGGATTTTAGAGATTTAAAAAAATAAAGTGTAAAAAATAATTATCCTCTACTTAACATGGAATTCCTTCTTCAATAAGTCATTGGATCTGCTTGTATGTCCATGTTAGACGAATTTTCTGGATACAACCAAGTTTTAGTTGTAGAGGAAGAAATCCCTAAGATGACTTTCATAACACCATGGGAGACACATGTGTATTCTCAGATACCATTTGGTTTGAAAAATGTTAGAGCCACTTTCCAAAGGGATACGGACCATGCATTTGAGGGTTTGATAGGAAAATTCATGGCAGATTACTAGGATAATCTAACTATCCATTCAAATACAAGTGAACATATTCATCATCTGAGGCAAGTGTTTGAAAGATGTATATTTCATGGGGTTTATTTGAATCCAAAGAAAGTTTTGTTTGCTATAACTGAGGGAAATTTGTTTGTAAAGAAGGAATTTGTATTCACCCAGAAAGGGTGAAGGATATAAATGAACTCAATCCTCCATCATCTAAGAAATGATTCCAGACATTTTTTGGAAAGCTAAATTTTGTGAAGAGATTTGTTCCTGATTATGTGATCATAGTAAAGCCAATTAATTTATTTTTAAAGAAAGATCAAAGGTTCGAGTGGACTTCAGATACATAGGAGGCCTTTAATAAAGTTAAAAAGGAAATTATTACAAAATCGATGCTCATCAGTCTGGATTTTCAAAAATACTTTATTATGTATTCATTGTCCATAGAAAGAGTTGTAGCATCAGTCCTTTCTCAAATAAATTCTAAAGGTGAAGAGTTACCAATCAAATTTATGAGTAAGACCCTCTGTGACTATGAATTAAGATACTTGGAATTGAAGAAGCGGGGTTTGTCTCTCGTAAAAGAAGTAGCACATTTTCGGACTTACATTTTAAATTCTCATGTCATAGCATATGTTCCATCCTCTCCAGTCAAGATGATTTTTAACTAGCAATTAAGAGAAGGGAAATGGGAAAATTAGCAAGCAAAAATTCAAAAATATGACATTGAAATCAAGCCTATGAAAGCAATCAAAGGGAAAGGATTGTGCAAGCTTATTGCGGATAGTGATGCCTTGAATGGAGTGATTTCGGTTTCAATTGAAAATCCTATATCTGGTACAGAGTGGTACAAATACATTATATTTTATTTAAAACTTGGACACTTTCTCATTAGTATGACTCCAAAGGAAAGAAGGGATTTAAATATGAAGTCAAACCAATATGTGTTTATTGATGAAATATTATCCAGAAGGAATTATGATGGCATGTTATTGAGGTGTGTTGATGAAAGTAAGGCACAATAACTAAATCAATAATTTCATGAAGGCATATGTGGAGGAAATTGTGCACCTATTGCTACAACACATAAAATAATAATATCTAGATATTATTGGCCATCAATTTTCAAGGATTCATATGTGATGGTGAGAAAATGCATCCCCTGTCAACAATTTTTAGGAAATATGAAGAGGTCTACAATGCCCATGCAACCCATATCAACAGAACAACCATTCATGTATCAGTAGAACAACCATTCACACAATGGGGGTTGGACATCATTGGGCCAATAAATCCAAAATCAAGTAAGGGGAACCTATATATTCTTACTTCTACAGAATATTTCATGAAATAGTCGGAAGAAATAGAGTTAAAAATGGTTGAATATGAAGAATTGATTAAATCTCTCAAGAATAATATCTTGTCAAGATTTGGTGTTCCAAAAAAACTCGTTACACACAATGGCTCAATTTTCATTAGATCACAATTCACAAAATCTTGCGGGGAATATGGCATTGTGATGGGACAATCATAAAATTATTATCCACAAGGGAATGGCCTTTCTGAATCTACAAATAAGATGTTGATTCAAATGCTAAAGAAAACTATCGATCGAAGTCAAAAAAATTGGCATTTGAAGTTGACAGATGCTTTATGGGAAAGTAGAATGATTCTGAAAGATAGCAATGGGATATCTCCTTACATGTTGGTTTGTGGAAAGGATTCGAAAATGACAATCAAAATTGAATTGAATGCCTTGAATTATGAAATAAACATGGAGGATGTTGAAGATATTCCCCCTTTGCAGAGGAGAGTGAATCAATTGTTGAAATTAGAAGAAGAAAGAAGTGAAGCTTTGCATAAAATATCACATAGGCAATAAAATGTTAAGAAATACTTTGATGAAAGTGAAACAATCAAGAAATTTCAAAAGGGAGAATTGGTGTTGCTCTGGAACAAAGAAAAATAAAAGATATCAATGCATATAAAATTTGAGACACTCTGGCTTGGGCCTTATCTCATTGAGAAAATTCTTGGTTTTAATTGATACATACTTATAGATATGAAGGGAAAGATGTTGATGTTTTTTGTCAACAAGAAACACCTGAAAAGTTTCTTCACCTAGGACATTCTCTTTTCTTTATACATAACTTTTTTCATTTTATTTTGTACATCCTCAATGTCTTGACTCCATTTCCCAAAGGATAAAACATCTGGTCATGAGATTATGTATTCTTGAAAACCCACAGGGGGTTATCATCCCACATCTGGAGCGAGTTGTTGAACCCCTTTTGTGCTTCCCCTTTATTTCTTCTTTTCTCATTTCTTTCATTACCTCTTCTATTCCTCTTCTATATTTTCGCTTAGTTTCTTTCATAGTTTCAATTGGTTTCTTCTGGAGGTTCTTATCTTAACCCATATTCCAATAATGTCACTGAATATAGTGTTGTTATCAAACTACTTCGTGACGCCATTGCACATTGCATTCGGTCCTTAGAAGTTTCTTTGGACACTCAGTTGGAAGTATCCGAACTGAACAATGAATATTGTATTCACAACCCTATTCTATGTTATTGTTCCTTTGGGTATTTTTGTTGGAGGATTGTTTTGATTATATTACTTATGTTCATGTTCCAAGAAATCACAATTCATTATGTGATGCATTTTATAATTATGTGTTAGATTGAAAATTATATCATTCACATTAAATCAGAAGAAAAAATCGCACATGTACATAATAAAATCATAGGCATAATGTCATTAAGGAAAAAATATCATCTGTGTATATATCTTCATCACAATACAAAATGTGGATCATGTTATAAAAAAGTATTTCTAGCCTCGATTGTCCTTCTCTAAGGACCGATAATACAAAAGATACATGATCTCATCATCATAGTCCTAAGGGTCATACCCTTCCCTCATCATGCCACTTATAACACACCATGACATTGGCTAGATGCCAAAAGACCCATGTCTGTGGTACCCCAACTGCTTGTCGTTGCATCATCTTTGGTAAATCTTCAATCTATACCAATGGCACTGAACGTACCAATCTCTTCATATTCTCATAGAAGTTATATAATGCTCGGTTAGAATATCCATGTGGTTTTCCATTAATACCACATCGACCATGGAGAGGAAATCCTTTAGGTTGCCTCATTCCCACATCTGTATAATCAAACAATCATGTTATTATCTTGATCTTCACCAAAAACATTTATGTTTTAAAATCATTAAAATATAAAAATCAAATAATTAAAAAAAATAAAAGTCTTATGTTGATATCCCCATAGACAATGCTAGGAGGAATATTAATCTTAGGGTCATTGAAATAATCTATCCCTGCATAGGGATGATCCTTGGTCACAACCACTTGCCGTGACCACCAAGTGAAAAATGCATCATCCCAGGGATCTCCTAGTTGTCCCCCTCTCTGCCTCGGGAGTACCTCAAATGAATGATAATGAGCATAAAGGTTTGAATGAGCATAAAAGACAGAAAAGATGATTTAAATGTGATGGACATTCAAGTTTATTTGGATGGAAATATGTAATATATCAAGTTTTTTCTTTCTTTGAAAAAAAAATATGAAAGCTAATTGAGATGAAAATTTAAAATTAAATCTATAAAAAAATTTAAATTTACTTTCCCTCAGATAAAAAACTAAATTTAATTAAATAAAGAAAAAATTGCTTTCCAAATATCCTCACTCAACAACTCAATTACATACAAATTGCAAAATAAATAATTTGTATACATGTAAAAACCACTTGCTCACACACAAAACACTAAAATTCACTCATCTCTATATTGAATGTTATCGTCAAATGAGCATGAAATTGGACTAGTAAAAGTTAATCCCTCTAAAAAAAATAAAAATAATTAATCTAACACTTATATATAGAGAGATTATTCAAAACTAAAAGCTATATTTCTCACATGTTCAAGGTTTCTATTACCTATTGACTATCATCTACACATTGATTAGGATTAAGATCAGAGTCAAAATAATGTAAATATGAGAAAATTTGAAAATCTATCACTAAATTTATTCATATTTAGAAAAAAGTGTAATTATTGATTAATGAAATGTTCTAAACATAATTTAAAAAAAATAAAATTGCATTTTTTATTTTAATAAATCATTTTTACATTGAAATTTCAATTACATGAGTAGTGATGTGTTGAATATCTATATGATGAACTTATTTTTGAAGAGCTTCATCATGATCATTGTGTTTAGATGATGGTGTCACAGAATTCAATACATCTCCATATGGCAGGGATTCCATATATATATATATATATATGGGTTTGATAATATTTTGTTCCCGAGGGTTAGCTCAAGCAATTTTGAGCCAGACATGAGATCTCTCCCCCAATGATCAGTTGGCGAGGTCATGGGTTCGACTCTCTTGATCCACTCGGGGTGAGGCTCCTTAATTAGAGATTACCATCCATGGATGATGAGGAAGTACTCAAAGGGTTTTCCATAGGATTTCCTTAAAAAAAATATGGGTTTAATAAGATTTAAACATAAATAAATGATCATATATTTAAAATTGAACAAGTTAATAATTTTGAATGTAAAATTTAAACCTCAATTAGATGTATTTGGTTGTTTTATATAATTCTTACCAGCTCAAGATAGGATTGCATTAATTCATTCCACTATTCCAAATATCCACTCTCAACATCTCTACTAGGAGGTAGTGGAATGGGTGGCTGAACAATT
>JZKD02S1872966.1:38785-56001 GCA_000966675.3 Picea glauca
ACCCTAATTTACTAACTCGGAGTAATTTATGGCACGTAAGTCAAGGTTATGGCACCAGATATGTTATTAACAACAATAACCATTACAATAACATTGTCATGAAATATTAACCCCCCTTCATTTATATCACATATCCAGACCATGATTTACAATGACAATACCTCTTATATGCTACAACCACCAGAGTTATAATGACCTTCCAAGATAAAACATTCAATTAAACATGAGGAGCTTACAATGCGATGTCATCAATGATCCTAAAGTTCAATAATAATGCATTAAAAATAACATCATAATTACAGGTAAAATCAAGTTGAAAATAACAATTTACGTCATAATTAAAACTGGCAATCTGTAAAATACTAAAATTTAACATGTCAATACTTAGAAAGGGCAATATTTGGGAAGACCAACTATCAATATTAATAATGACGATGATTAAAGACCACAATTAATTAAAGATGTCAATATATAGAAATAACATCATACTTATAGGAACCTCAATTCGAACATAACAATACACATCCTAATTAAAGATGGCAGTCGATAAAATATTAAAATTAAAATGACAATAATTAAAATGGCAATATTTGAAATGACAAACTAGTAATATTAATATTGACAACAATCCAAATAACAATTAATTAAAGATGTCAACATATAGACATAACATCTTAATTCTAGGTAACATCAATTTGGAAATAACAAGGTACATCATGAATTAAAATGGCAATCTATAAAATAATAAAATTTAGAATGACAATAATTAATAAGGGGCAATATAATTAATTGTTATTAACCATTCGAACTGCACCCACAAGATCTGAGCTAACTAGATTGATACCTTTCAAATGATAGCAACACAAAATTAATTAATGAGGACCCTACCCTATGAAAAGTAAAAAAAATGATTCTGGCATTTGCGTAACCTTCATAAAACGATGAACTCCTACTATTAAGGCATGACTTCCACCTTCATTCCATGTAGATCCTTCTTGATTTGATTAAGGCTTAAACGATTGACTATTTCCTTAAAACCCATGATTAAACATAGACTGGTCCCATTAAATTTCATTGAAGGTTTTTAAACTATTTCAATTAAAAAGCATAGATAAATCCTTCCTAACTTTATATCCCTGACTGTTACTTCTGTTGGGGTTTGGTACAGGTGGAAAAAGCATATTGTTTCAGTTGATGATGTTGCTAACAGTATTAACGCCATTGAAATGCGCTGTCAAGTATACTATAGAACGCTGAGCTTAGATTCGAATTCCTACGCCGTCGTTAAGGTAAGGCGCAGTCTGACGGGGGTGAATGCGTGGTTACAGTCATGTCTAAAATTTAGCTGACCAAAAATAGGGAAAAACGCACTGATATATTCATGTTCGTTCTGGATGATCACAGTATCAAAACACAGACCAAAAATAGGGGAAAAATGCACTGATATATTCATGCCCGTTCTGGAGGAACACAGGATCAAAACGCAGACCCAAAAATAGGGAAAAACGCACTGATATACTCATGCCCAGTCTGAAAGAACACATGATCAAACACAAAATAACACACATATCTGTACAAGCTCTTGCAGAATTAGGTACACAGTCAGTCATGAAAAACGTGATGACACACACAGCAAGACATAAATGGAATAAAACACCCAGGAATGGAATGAACGCCCAACGATAAAATGGAAAGCAGGTCACAAATGGGAAATGCCCATAGACGCAGAAGACGACAGCAATAATATAAACGCCGACCAGAAGGAATGCATGTAAGTTGCAGATCTCAGGGTGCCATGGAGACGCCCAACCATGAAAAATAAGAAAAACGCCCAGGAAAAAGTGCCCACATTGTAATAAAGAAGGGATGCTCAAGACGAATTGCCGGCCATGCACCAGGAGATGATAGTAGATTATTTTCTTCTTTAAAGGACTGACAGTGAATGGTAATCGAATGACAGAAGGTTTATAAACGAATTTGACAATGATCTTTATGCAACGCAAGCCCACTAACGCAACGCCCACAGAAATTCAAAAAAACGCCCACAGTGAATCAATCCCGCAGAAACATGAGTTGGCCCACAAAAATTATAAAAGAAACGCCCCTGTATACAAGAGAAAATCCCGAAAAACAAAATTGCTCACTGTACAAAAAGAACGCCGCTGTATAAAAGTTTGCAAGGCCATTGTGTAAAAATTTGTCCACCGTATACAAATGCCACTGTGAGAATGCCCATGCAAATAACAAAATGCCCATAAAGACATGTAAAACAAATGCCCCCAGCAAGGTAAAAAGGAAAACGCCCACCATCAATCACACAATAACATTTGCTGAAACGAAATTGCCGACAGAGTTTTTCAGTAACACAATACACAGTGCTAAATTATAACAACAATCATTTTATACAGTCCAGGACGTTGGATGAAAGGATATAACAACAATATTAAAAATTACACATTCCTGCACCATCATTTAAATTTGCATAGTCCAGAATTACAGCGAGATGATTTTATACAATTAGAGCGATGAATGAAAGGGATTATACATCATCAATAACATTAAAATTTCTAAATATAAAAATGCTTTCTCCTTCACCAATTAAAATCATACCGTTGCCTTACGCCCGCGTCAGAAGACGTCCCGCGCTCCGTGCTGTGTCCTGCTCTCCTTGATGCTCCTGCTTGCTGACCGCAGAAGGCTCACCGGTACCTCCCAGCCAATCGCTAGGGGCACTCTGCTTCCCCCTTAGCCCCCCGAGCCGCAAAGGGGCCACACAAAATCCAGAGATAAGACTAGCTTCTCAGCTCGCCTCTAAGGCTGAGCTACCACTCCAACACAGTTGAGAAATTCCCAACTCCTCACAGGCAAACAATCAAGCCAAAATCCGGCAGCGTAATGTTACGCTCACCGTTTTTTTTCTTCCTTCTTTTCCCCTTCTTTTATAAAAATTTGAGACCCACCTACTTTCCTAAATCATTATTAATTTAATTTTTAATGACAAACCTCTAAAATTTCTCTGCCGTCCATGTGTCACTCATCCCTATGGTTCTCCAAAAATTAATTTCTTTTTAATAATTAAAAGACTCAATTCCCTCACCCCCCCAAAAATCGCTCCTTAAATTACTCCTAGGGTTCCTAGATGCCCTCTCATGCTTTTAATATCTTTCCTAAAATGAAGTTGTTGATTTTTAGTAACTCCTTAAATGCTGATTCCTTTTAGCTTTTTACCCTAGGTCCCCTACTTTCCATTATTAAGTTTCCTTTATTACAAGTTTCCTATTTCTATTATTTATTTCTCTCCCCCCCCTTTTTTTTAATTTTTAATTTTTTTACTTTATTTTATTTTTATTTTTAAAACCCAAAAAGATAAATGCACTCATTAAACCCTTCATTGTATTTCTAAAATCCTAACTTTTATACTCCCACACTTTAATTAGTTTTATTTTTTTCTTTATCATTTAAAAACCATGGGTTTCAATTAATTTATCTCCCTCATTACTTTAGCCCCTTTACTTTTAAGAAGACTTTAATTAACACCTAGGAGGGATTTATTTTATGCCCTTATGTTTATTTTTGTAGGATCTTTTCTTAAGGCTTGTCAAAATTTATCTTAGAGATGTTTTGATTTAGGTTTTGATTTGAATTGGGCGATAATTAATTAGGGGAGGCGTTGTAGGAATTTATCAGGCGTTAAGGTCTTAGGGTCATCTAGGTTGTCTCATCATCATCATCAATGCGACGTGCCCTTCAGGATGCACTATGTGCTCCAAGGGTGCCACTCGCCTTGTTTGCCTCTGTGGCACAACGTGCCCTTCAGGATGCACCACGTGCTCCAAGGGTGCCACTCGCCGACTTGACTGTTTGGTAGACATCTATAACCCCTGGAGTCAACACTCCACCAGGTGAACTTGTGGGAGACTAAGGGCTCTAAGGAATAAGGCCCCCGCCTTATTGCGTGCCCCTTAGAATCATCATGAGCGACTGTCGCAGTCTACCCTCACGACATCATGGATCCTCTCGAACTAGGTAATCGTTAACCTACAGTTTGAGCCACGGCAGGAGTGCTAGTAGGCTGTGGCAGGGCTGCTATCCACACCTCTCCCTCAACCTCTCTGGAAATCATGTGTGGTCCCTTTACTTTATATGTGAGTCTAGTCAGCAAGCTATCATGAGCCTGCATCATCTACCATCGTGTCAGAACATGTCAGCAACATATCATAAAATCAATATCATATCATCAAAACAAAGCAATATCACTGTAAATGAATCAACCCAAATAGTCCACTCCCTGACTCAATCCAGAGTCCAAGGGGGTTCCACCGATGCCTCTGCATCCTCAAGGTCCGAAACCCTGCACACTCAATGAAACTAAGTCAGCAGCACCTGTCTACATCAAGTAGTAAAACATCATGTCGTCTATCAGAACGCATCATAATCAAGCACAAATGTATTAATATCAGAAAAGTCCAGATCACTTGCGAGCAAGTGTCCTCAAAGAATATGTTTTGTAAGCGTGCCAGAGCGGGATGTTACACCAAAATATTATGGAGGATGTTACATAAAGACATGCTCTGGGGAAGAGTAATGTCTTCCAGGTATTTCTCAGGATTTTCTAGTATTGAATGGATAATATCTCTTGTAAAGAATTCTCAAAATGTGTCTATTTGTTGGAAGGCCTTTGTTGAGGAATTTTTGTTAATTAGAAATTTCCTTGCTTGGGAAGTGGGAAATGGACGACAATTAAAAATTGGGGAGGATCCCTAGGTTGGATTAGGGGAAATTTGTAAACTTCTGGAACATGTAGTTTCAAACCTTCACGGTGTTATCACTCCAATAAACTCTTTGTGGTTGTGGGTCAAAGATGCTTGGAAACTTAAGGTAAACTTGTTTTTGTGTTTATGTATGTGTGGATCAATGGGATAACTCAATTACAGTATGACATTCAGACAATAAAAATGAAAATCAAATAAACCAGTGCTCTCAAGGATTAATGATTAGATGATAGCTTTCAGTGGGTGAGAAAACAATGTTTATAAACCGAATACAAAGTGTAGGGTTTAATAAACAATGATAAGCAGCTTAATATCAAGTTATGAGCTAACCAATGAGATAACAATCATTTTGTAGCTAAAACAACTTAATAAAAAGTACAGAAGGAAAATGAGAATCTGACATCAATAGAGAGAGAAAACTATGATTTGTATTATCATAGTAAAAGTCTATTTACAACATAATATAGTCCTCTATCCAGAATCGAACCCCACAACCACAAAGAGTTTCTTGGAGTGATAACAAATTGGCGTCGTTTCTGGGGAAAAAAAGATTGAATCTCAGCTTCCTTGGGAGACGACAAGATCCATCTTTGATGATAGACAAAGTCTGGACACATTTTCGATTGTAATCATCTATCTGGTGACTCCATGAAGGACAAATCCAGTGGCGACTCCATGAAGGATGGATTCAATGGCATCTCCATTGTTCTGAAATTTGTTGGCAACTCCACTGGTATGAAATGAACAAAATCTTAGCTAAGAGATATGCCTTCTATGATTTTTCAAAGATTGTTGGTTTTCCTAATTCAGTACCTAGTAGAGATGAATGGAAAAGGAGTATTCCTAGATTTTGAGGAGAAGAGGGGGAAGTGCCAGTTGAACACTTGCTGGATTTTCATGACTTTATTCATTGGCTTGAAATTGTGCATGAGGATGTTCAGATCAAGCTCTTCAGGTTGTCATTAAAGGGGATTGCTCGTGATTGGTACCAGTCACTCCCTGTTACCAGTATTAGTTCTTTGGCAGATTTTCATGTTGCCTTTCATTTGTTTTGCAAAGAAATATTTTCAGATGATCTTCCATATCTCGAATGCTGTCATGAATTCAATTTATTGAATGAAGAACTAAACATTCATGAAGATTTTACTGCAGTAGATACTGGGGATAGCCTACAGTTTCCATATTTGCAAATCAAGGGAAGTTGTAGTAACCATGAGGAACAAAATTTTCAGGGACTATCTCATCTCCAACAAGAGTATCAGCAAGATTCTCCTTCTCCTTATGAATACGTTGTTTCAGATTATGATGAAGAACGAGGTGATATTTTTCCAAGTCTGTTTCAAGATCCTATTGTTGATACTTATATACAAGAATATTCATCTTTATCATTAGAATCTTATCTTTATGCTCCTACATTTGATCAACACAGTGATGAGGAAGAAGATTTTAAGGTTTGTGAAGACTTATTGCCTACTAAAATTTTACCTAGTTCTTCTTTTCAACAGAGAGATAATAAAAAATGTGTGCATGCTGCAATTGATGCTTGTTACAAATCTGTTGTTCAAAAGTCCTATGAAAATCTTTTTAGTTTTGATATATCCTGCAAAGACATTATTGTTGGAGAGGAAATCATTTGCTATGATAAGTCAGCATATCATCATGATCGATTCAGATTACAGAGATATGGTGAAGGGGAGCATAAAGTTTCATATCAACAATTGAGCTTGCATGTTTTTCTGACAGATGTCAAGCAACCTATATTCAACCTTGAGATCAATAAAGGCAGCGAGCAACAATGTTTCAGTCATTTGGGATAGCAACAAGAAGATGTATTTCTTTGTGGTTTTAATGATCTTGTTGCTGATTATCTTGAGATTATGAGCAACACATATGTATATTTATGTCAGGTGAAAGTCGGCTTTATCATCTCTTCAAACCACTTTCTTGTTTGATGTACATTCTTTTATTTCTAGGGTCAAGATCAAGAACAGGTTCAGTGAATCATTGTCTAACATGGCTTCATTGGAAGCATGAGTTTACTTGATTAAGCATCCATACAATGGTTAAAGTAGGAGTAGATAGAGAATAAGCTCGCCATCGAGCATGAGATCCTTTTCAGTATAGTAGTTTGCAGCAGAAAGTTGTGTTCAACACTTTGTTAGAGTTTGAATAAGTTGTAGGTGTTGGATTAGGTTTTGAAATCAACTTTTGACACTCCATAGCCCAATGGATGCGAGGCATTGCTAGCAGGTTTACAGTTGAACATTTGTGGATACATTGCAGAGATCTAGTGAGCCTATTAATGACTCCATAGCCCAATGGAATTGACACAAATACAAAATTGTGGATGATTGTAGAGCAGGCTACAAGCAAGCTACATGCATGCTACAGGTTTGTAAAGAATCAATTTTAAAAGCCAGATGACTCCATGCCCAATGGTAAAGGCAACTGGAACTACTAGGTTCTTGGAAACCTCGCAGGGAGATCTCCATCCCTATTGGAGCCGTTAGCAACAAAAAATGTAATGGTATTTTTGAAACCCTGTTCATATCCCTCTCATTTTTACTTGTTATTTTTGTGGCCAATGTCTTATCCATTCTAGTTCTTCATGGATTTTCTGACTATTTCTTTTGCCCAACATCCTTGATTTTTCCCCTTTTGACATGCAAAACAAAAAATGATCAAATGTTGCTCAAGATTTTTAATTTGGATGTATTCCTAGTGTTTATTGCCATTTTTGTAAAAAATTATCAAAGCAAGACAGGTGTGTTCTTTTAAGTGGCTCAATAAACTTAAAACTATATTATCATATACTAAGCCCTACATATGCCTAGTCCAATCTAGCTGCTTTAATCGATTTCACTAAAATTTGGGAAAACACAGGCCAACTCTCGAGTCAAGTTAGCAGTCAAGCCACAAGTCTATGTATCAAGACACGCAACATACAAGCCCAGCGTCGAGCTCCATATCCTGTCCACACCTCATCAACAACAATAAAAGTCTTGGTACATATGAAGGCTGTAATATATGGCATCCCAATTTATGTGGGATTTTATCCACAAACAAATAATAAAAAACGCAGAGGCTGGCAAGTGCTAGATCGCAGGTTCCCTATTGATCACAGATCGTTTTCAAATGTCATATGCAGAGGTTAAAAGTATCTTATGCTAGATTAAGAGGTTTTGAAGGTGTCAACAGCTGAACGCAGGTGAAGATCGTCACATCATTGAATACTTAGTGAATACAGTTGAGTTAGAAGCCACGAGTCAAGACTTCAGTCAACACAATCCCATCGCAAGTGTAGAGCTTACAAAATACAAGCTCAAAGTTAGAGGCGACAGGTCATGAGTTTGCAGGTGTCGAAGACTTTGCATGACATCTCTGAGTTTGCAGGTGTCGAAGACTTTGCATGACATCTCTGCTGCTAGGTATGAGTTCGATTTTCAGTAAGTCGGTTCTTGTAACTTGATTTCAGGATTTTTTAAGATAGAGGGAGGCGAAGGCATTATGGAAAGAGGGCTATGATGCTCTTGGCAGATTCCACGTTCAAGGGAGTCACTCTGGGACTATTTATAGATACGATCATGGACATTGGTCCGAGTATAATGGTGAGTGCATTTGTGGGCACCTCGTTAGCATTCGATTACTTTTCGGCAGCATCGATCACAACTTGGAGACATAAATTCATATTCCTGGGAGGGTTTTTAGGTTTAGGAGTGAGCATATTGATGTGGTTACAACTGGCAACTGCCATCTTTGGTGGTTCTTCGGCAATTTACACATTTGAAATCTACTTCAGTCTTCTAGTTTTCCTTGGGTATCTCATATCCGACACATAGATAATCATTGAGAAAGCGAAACATGGAGACTATGATTATTTGAAACACGCAGTGGACATCTCCATTGACTTTGTTGCTGTATTTGTTTGTCTGTTAGTCATAATGGCAAGAAATTAAGACAGTGACCTCTGAGGTTGCCATTCCAGGATGTTTACAAGATTAGCAGATAGATAGAAGGTCCAAGTTGTTAATGTAGAATCTACTTTTATTTACAGCATTGAACCATGCCCCAAATTGAAATGGTTGAAAAAGTATGCTGCAGGGAACAATATCTGTGCCTTGCTCAAACAATAGAGAGCCATTGGCAACAATTCGATCTACTCCTTTAACATATACCAGTGTTCTTGGAGAGCCATTACACAAGGAGTTTTCAACTCCACAAGCGCATCACAACTATCAATGGAGACTCACGACCAAGAAATGAGCAGTCTTTGTCACATTTCCAACAACTTCAGGATCAAATTTTGGATCAGGACCAGCTACGGTCGGCAACAGAGTCTGTGTTTTTTGTTTTAATTGCGCAGTGCAATGGTCACATACTTCATGCATAATTTCGTCTGTTGTTGTCTGGCATAAATTTCATAAATTGGGATTCATTTCTATCATCTCTCCTTTCTTCTGTATCTGTGGCAGAAAATTCATCTGCCCAGAGTAACGAAGCGCATACTGGGATGCCATCAGTTGGCTCAGCAGCAACAAGAAACATGATACCTATATGACTATGCCTAATTCATCAGTAACAACAAGCTTCCAATCCATTTTCCCCAATGACCTCACTGCATATTATTGGCTCACCTCCTCGTGGGGTAACTGATCCAACATCCAACGCAAATAAATCTCCAGTTAAGGGTTCTGATTCATCCTACAGCGGACAACACATCCCCTCAAGGGGTACTGGATTCTTGAAGGAAGTCACAGGTAATAAAGGATTTCTAAAGACTGCCTTTTCGGTCGCTAGTCAGGCATTCGCAACTATCTTTAGCCACCGAAAGAAGAGCTTTCGGTGGCTTACAGGTTAAGATTTCAGCTCTTTAGTCACTGAAAGCGCAGGGAAGGGCAGAGAGACACTCTTTTTGCACAGATCTCATTTTTGTTGCTCCAATTGGTACAAGAAGGGTTTCTAAGCGATGACTATAATTAAGAGCATCAGTTTTATTGCTCTGTTTTAGTTGTGGAGGTGTCAACAAAGTCAGTAAGATAAAACTTCTTATCTATTTTTGGCAAAAGATGACTTGACTGCCAAGGTGGCATCCTCGACCTTATCTATCAACCTTTGAAGATTTGTTACAACTGTTGAAGAACATTAAGTTTGCAATTAGTTTTGTATTATACTATTCTTAGTATTTTTGATCCAGTAATCTAGGATCTGGAAATTGTTTGTAAAAGGCTATAAAGCTAAGAACATTTGATGAACATAACGCTCGATTTTGAGTTCTATAATTTATTGTTATTGTAAAAAGACATTTTCTTTAACATATTAAGCCTACAAGTTTCTTTCATTTATTATTGTCAGACTCTCCCTCATCTTTGTCTATGCATATGAGTTGAAATCATTCTTTTGTATATGTTTAATGCTTCCATGGTAACTATCATCTTACTTTTGACTTTTAAGCAAGAATCATAAGCATCTTTGGCTAGTTTGTTGACCCATCATATATATTTCCTATGTATGTTCTGGTTAACTGATTTGTTTTCTTGTCCATTTGATTTACAAACCTATCTGACAATAGCTCCTGAAGGGCTTGTATTGGATGACTATAGCTAGACTGTCTTGAAGATACAATCTAAGGATTAAGATATTCATCTTGATCCAAACCCACACCCATTATTGAGAAAATAGTTAAAAAAGGTTAAGCTACCAGACATCTCTGATATAGAACTTAGGAAAGTTTCCTGGAGTGATAACACACGGAAATAGAATATTCACTCTAAATGATATTGCACTTTTAAGAATGGATAGAATAGAGTGGAAAATTGTTGAAATGTTAGAGATGAAAGGTGAGAGTGATGACCTATGGGGAAAATATATAGATACTCTAAAATCAAATTTCATTTTTCTCAAGGAAGATGAAGAAGATTTGTTGTACTAGTTAGGCAATGACAAAACATGGATATATATATAGTAAAAATGGGGTATTTGGCTTTGGCTACACATGAATTTTTTGGAGATAGAAAATGGTGGTGGAAGTATATTTGGGAACATAAAGAACCCATAAAACAAAAAATCATCATATGGATGGCACTGGAAAATAATATTTTAACTTGGGTCAATGAGTTAAAGTGAGGTTGGATCGACCCAAACTAGTGCTCATTATGTAAGTCAAGTTCTAAATCATTATTTTATCTTTTCATTGATTTTACTTTTGTTGTTAATGTTTGGAGGGATGTTGACAAACATTTAAAACTTCAAAATATGCCTTCATGAGAAATCTTGGAGTATTGGCTTAAAAGGTGGAAGGCATTTTAAGGTATACACTCTCCTTTCTCAATCCTTTTCTTTTTTTTCTGTTTGATGTGGTGGGAAATAAATACCATTATTTTCCGAAACCAATATATCCATGTTGAGTGCCCGCACGGGTGTAGATGGATTGGCAAGTGCCATGTAAATGGAAGGAAATTTGTAAATGAAGTTTCATGTTCGATTTTCACCCGGACTTACTCGTGCGCCATTCTTGCGGGTTGGGTGGTTGCACCTGGGGTTATAGTGGTAGCCGCCTGGGGATCGACCCCGTGTCACGCGAGTACGAGGACAGCGAGTTGCCGATCCCCCCAGTTATATATATATATATATATATATATATATATATCCATGTTAAGTTGGTGGCGATATTGATAGTCAAACTAGTTGTAGAATATAAATTAGTCCCCAAATGCAAAAATCTAAAGAATCCATTGATGCCATAGCTTGTAGAAGGGGATCCCTGGGGATTCTTTGATGGGGCTAGATAGGATCACCCTCCCATATGCGAGGTTGGATCTTTGTTGTATTTGTCCAAGACATGGTTTTATACAATCATCTATGTTCGGGGGATAGGAACAAACAACAAGGAAGAGCTAGTGGTACCGTGGGATTTGTGTTTCCATGTTGAGATGGTCAATTTGAAAAGACTATAGATTTTGGAGACTCTCCACTTATTGCAGAAACATTCTTAGAGATCTCAACTAAGATGCATATAAGATTTCGAAGGAATCATTATCTTTTGAAATTGGAACCTTTTTCCTTAAGGAATTCTCTAAAAATCAATTGATTTGATAGATGAATTTTAGAATCTATTTTTTTGGTTCTAGTTAATAATTTTGAAAGTTTTTGGAATGTAATCAATGATGGAATGAGCATAAAGGTTTGAATGAGCATAAAAAACAAAAAAAGATGATTTGAATGTGATGGACAATCAAGTTTATTTGGATGACAATATGTATACTCTAATGATATGGAATATATAAAGTTTTTCTTAAAATATGAAAACTAATCGAGATGAAAATTTAAAATTAATTTAATAAAAAAAATGAAAAAATTAATTTATTAAAAATTTAAAATTAATTCAATAAAAAATTTAAATTTACTTTCCCTCGAATGAAAAATTAAATTAAATATAAATTTAATTGAATAAAAGGAAAAAGTTCTTTCGAAATATCTACATTCAACAAGTCAATTACACACAAATTACAAAATAAATAATTTGTATACATGTAAAAAGCACTTGCTCACACACAAAACACCAAAATTCACTAGAGTGAGTATTATCATCTCGATATTGAATGTTATCATCAAATGAGCATGAAACTGGACTAGTAAAAGTTAATCCCTCTAAATAATTTTAATTAATCTAACACTTGTATATAGAGATTATTCAAAACTAAAAAATATATTTCTCACATGTTCAAGGTTTCTATTATCTATTGACTATCATTTACACATTAGGATTAGGATAAGGATAAGAGTCAAAATAATGTAAATATGAGAAAATTTGGAAATCTATCACTAAATCTATTCATATTTAGAAAAAGTGTAATTATTGATTAATGAAATGTTCTAAACACAATTAAAAACAAATAAAAGATTGAATTTTTTATTTTTTTTATTTTAATAAATTATTTTTTACATTGAAATTTCAAGTACATGAGTAGCGATGTGTTGAATATCTATATAATGAACTTCTTTTTTAAGAGCTTCATCATGGTCACTGTGTTTAGATGATGGTGACATAGAATTCAAAACATCTCCATATGGCATGGATTCCATATATATATATATATATATATATATATATATGGGTTTGATAATATTTTGGCTCTGAGAGTTAGTTCAAGCACTCTTGAGCCAGACATGAGATTTCTCCCCCAATGATCAGTTGGGGAGGTCATGGGTTCAACTCTCTTTATCCCCTTGGGGTGAGGCTCCTTAATTAGGGATTACCATCCATGGATCATAGGGAAGTACTTAAAGGGTTTTTCATAGGATTTCGTTAGAAAAAAATATCGGTTTAATAAGATTTAAACATAAATAAATGATCATATATTTTAAATTGTACATATTAATAATTTTGAATGTAAAATTAAAACCTCAATTAAATGTATTTGGTCATTTTATATAAAACATCCAAACCTTGAAGTCAAACTAGTTGTAGAATATAAATTAGTCCCCAAATGAAAAAATCTAAAGAATCCATTGATGCCATAGCTTGTGGAAGGGGATCCCTGGGGATTCTTTGATAGGGCTAGACAGAGTCACCCTCCTATATGCGAGGTTGGATCTTTGTTGTATCTATCCAAGACACAGTTTTAGACAATCATCTATGTTCGGAGCATAGGAACAAACAACAAGGAAGAGCTAGTGGTACCATGGGATTTGTGTTTCCATGTTGAGATGGTCAATTTGAGAAGACTATAGATTTTGGAGACTCTTCACTTATTGCAGAGACATTCTTAGAGATCTCAACTAAGATGCATATAAGATTTTGAAGGAATCATTATATTTTGAAATTGGAACCTTTATCCTTCAAGAATTCTCTAAAAATCAATGGATTTGATAGATGAATTTTAGAATCTATTTTTTTATTCTAGTTAATAATTTTGAAAGGTTTTGGAATGTAATGAATGATAAAATGAGCATAAAGGTTTGAGTGAGTATAAAGGACCAAAAAAAAATGATTTGAATGTGATGGATAGTCAAGTTTATTTGGATGGCAATATGTATACTCTAATGATAAAGTTTTTTTTTTTAAATATGAAAGTTAATCGAGATGAAAATTTAAAATTAATTTAATAAAAAAATTAAATTTACTTTCCCTCAAATGAAGAACTAAATTAAATATAAATTTAACTGAATAAAAGGGAAAAGTGCTTTCCAAATATTTACATTCAACAACTCAATTACACACAAATTGCGAAATAAATACTTTGTATACATGTAAAAAGCACTTCTCACACACAAAACACTAAAATTCACTAGAGTGAGTATTATCATCTCGATATTGAATGTTATCATCAAATGAGCATGAAACTAGACTAGTAAAAGCTAATCCCTCTTAAAAAAAATTAATTAATATAACACTTGTATATAAAGAGATTATTAAAACTAAAAAATATATTTCTCACATGTTCAAGGTTTCTATTATCTATTGACTATCATCTACACATTGTTGATTAGGATTAGGATAAGAGTCAAAATAATGTAAATATGAGAAAATTTGGAAATCTATCACTAAATCTATTCATATTTATAAAAAAGTGTAATTATTGATTAATGAAATGTTATAAACACAATTTTAAAAATAAAATAAAAAATTGAATTTTTTTATTTTAATAAATCATTTTTTACATTGAAATTTCAAGTACATGAGTAGTGATATGTTGAATATCTATATGATGAACTTCTTTTTGAAGAGCTTCATCATGGTCACTGTGTTTATATGATGGTGTCATAGAATTCAATACATCTTCATATGGCATGGATTCCATATATATATATATATATATATATATATATGGGTTTGATAATATTTTGGCTTTGAAAGTTAGTTCAAGCAGTCTTGAGCCAAACATGAGATCTCTCCCCCAATGATCAGCTTGGGAGGTTATGGGTTCGACTCTCTTGATCCCCTCGGGGTGAGGCTCCTTAATCAGGGATTACCATCCATGGATCATGGGGAAGTACTTAGAAGGTTTTTCATAAGATTTCCTTAGAAAAAAATATCGGTTTAATAAGATTTAAACATAAATAAATGATCATATATTTAAAATTGTACATGTTAATAATTTTGAATGTAAAATTAAAATCTCAGTTAAATGTATTTGGTCGTTTTATATAATTCTTACCAGCTCAAGATAAAATTGCATTAATTCATTCGACTATTCCAAATATCCACTCTCAACATCTCTACTAGGAGGTAGTGGAATGGGTGGCTGAACAATTCGACCATCACCTACAATGAATGCATGCATTATCTTCAATATCCATAGTATCAAGTTGAACTGTATCTTTATGTGTAGGCTCAAATGGAACATCATGCTGGAGTATATGATGAACATGAATTCCATGCTAAAAAATATTTTGATATAATTATGTAGGTTGTAACCCACTCACCTAAGATTTTGCTTGTTGGAAGGATATATGTAAAACTCCAAAAATGGCTATATATTATGCATGAATATTATGAAACATCTCATTGGTGACATCAAATAAAGCATCTTGATTTCCTCTCAAAGTCACTAAGTGTTGAAAATAAAATAAAAATTCATTAAGAATAGTTTCTAGATATTGTGATGGACCACAAAGATGCCTCGATGAACATGGGTGATGATAGAGATGTTTTAATTATGGTGGGTGAGGATGACTAGAAGAAGATGGTGGATGAAGCTTCTCAAAACAAGATTAAAGAAGCTTCTTGGTGAGTATTAGAAATAATGTGATGATTTATAATAAAATCATTAATTCTATGTATAGTAACTAGAATGTGATTAGAAACCCCTCACAAATGAATCTATCACTGCATTTGCTTCAATATGTGCAACAAGAGCATATGTAGATGGAGTATCAATACATAATGCTATGGGGTTTGTAGGTGCACTAGGTCTACGATGAAACTCTAGGAGATATCCTACCCGACCTAAACACTGACCACTCAGTGCTAGTATGGTCCATTGAAACTCCAAAATAAAATCTCATATGCAATATTAAAGAAAAATATATTATAATTTCATCAATATTTGGAAGATAACCCTCGGCACAAATAAACCTAAGGTAAATAGCAGTAGAAATTCAGGAATGTAGACACCTAGTAAATCTATATCCTCGAATCCTAGCTTGAAAAGAATAATAAGGGAAATCCTCCCACATATTCTCTCGTCCAAACTCTTAAGGAGGCTCTTGCAAATCCCAAAATTGTGTTTCACCACTTACGCTCTCTCATGGCCTCAGTAATGAGTTGGAACATCCTAGGTTGATCTAGATCAAAAACATTTATACACTAAAGAAGTGATTGTAAACTATCATGCATATTGGTTATGTTTTGATAATTATCATCTCTAATAGGTAGTATGTTTCTAAAAAAATAATTAATTCTTGTTGAAGGTATACCGAATATTGAATAAGGCTATAATCATTCATTTACAATTTCAAATATGTAAAACAAAAATTAAAAAAATCAAAATTAAAATAAATAAATTTATATTAAAATAATAATTTAATATTTAATGATTTGACTTTGTTTTTTAATATTATTTCAATATTTAAACATAAAACAAATGTATCCTTAAATAATATTTTCAAAACTAGTCAACCTAAGTTTAGTGCATGCCGAGTTCATAAACATTTAAAAAATATATTCCAAAACAAATGTGCTCTTAAATAATGTTTTCAAAACCCAACCTTTAATCCTTTAATGCATTTGGAGTTCATAAACATTTAAAATATATATTTCAAATTTAATTTAAAATGGAAAAATATAAATAATTTTAAACATGTGATATTGAACTTTATGGATGAAATAATTAGATTTACATAGCATCACTGCAATTAATCAATCTGAATTTATGAATTAGGTTATATATATATATAATTAAATAATTAAATAAATTTTAATTTAAATTAAAAAAATATTATAACATTTAGTTTTTTTTATTGTATTGAAAATCTTAATATTTCATAATTATTAATTTTTTTTATAAAGAATATATTAAAAAAATATAAATATATTGATAAATATAAAAACACATATTCAAAATAATGTATTTACTCTAACATATACTCAAAAGAATAATATTTCTCTCTGCAGTTTTGAATGGGAATAATATTTCTTTTTGCGGATTTGAATTAGATAATACTTCTCTGCAGTTTTGAATGGGAATAATATTTCTCTCTGCAGTTTTGAACAGGGATAATACTTCTTTGCAGTTTTGAAATTATATCTGTGGGGTTTGTTTTTTCATAAGATTATATATGTGCGGTTTTGAACAAGAATAATACTTCTTTTTGGTTTTTACCTTTTTTACCCACAATAATCTCTAGTTTCTGGGGACTTCTTTGCTGTTTGGAAATTATTTTTGTCTTCTTCAACGGTTTGAGCAATTGGACACGTGAAATGAGGTAAGTCACTTTTTACTT
>JZKD02S1872977.1:13572-26596 GCA_000966675.3 Picea glauca
TAAATCCTCAATATATTTTCCCCAGTTATGCAGAATAGCTGAGGCAAGTGGCTTAGAGGGCTAGAAGAAATGGGAAAGTTAGGATTGCAGTTATAGCATGAGCAAACCTGTTGCAAAGCCCGATACATTGCCAGAAATGCACCATGTCCATCACTTGAGGGTTGTGTTATATGATGTGCATCACCTAAAGAAACCATTGACAACAAAATTAGACTAGTCTATTCACCTTCTAATACTTTTTCAAGTCCATTTCATGCAATGTCAATACCTCCACAAAAACTGAAAAACATGTTAATTATTATTGCATTGATATCTACTAAAAAGAAATATACTATCATAGTCACAGCTAATGAAAAGAAATTTACCCGACATGCCATATCCTCGAACTTCGGCATATATATTTGCACTACGTTGTTTTGCATGCTCAAGCTCCTTTATTTTCACAAGAAAGATAAAAATAAGATACCATAAATACCAATTCAAAAGACAAGATCTTCCAATAGGCTAAGCAGTGACTCCAAGTTTCAACATAATACCAACACATCTAGTTCCCAATGGCATAATTCATATTCTCCATGTGTGAAATGTTATGACCTACTAAAGATATACTTGCATAGGGGAGGATTCCTCAATTCACTCTCTATTAACATGAATCAATTGGACAAAACTGAAATCAAAGCCAAATTACAATGCAATATGACAAAAAATTAGAATGGCAGACCAATTGATGACTTGAGCTTATCACATCCAAGAGCCAAATTCTTCTCACATCATATGCCACCTAACGGATATCATCATAGTTTTAAGAAACAATAAAGCTCATCCAACCAAGTACATGCACTAGAGCAACCACTGGATGATATGTTAATCAAAGATGTGGAGATTGGAGTACAAGGTTCTGATATGCTTGAGGGATCTAAATAAAACACACTTAATTTTTTCTAGATCTAAAACAATTAAATGCATGAACATTAAATTAAATTATTAAACATATACCATAATAGATAAATCACATTTTTCTCATTTATAGTGAAAATGAAAATAAAACAAAATATCAAGACCATCATTTATGAATAGAAGCATGATTCATATAAAGTAGATAAATCATAATATACATAACTTTGGGGCTTGTCCCTTTGCGCAAAGTAGTTATACATGTAGCTAAAATTTTATCCCGATGAAGATGATTCTCTGTGTGCACTGTGAACAGCAAGTTAGCCTACCTTACTACGCCAAGTACATTTTTTAGACCAGCTCAAATTATTGTACAACTACCCTGCTCTGCTTCTCCATCCAGTATTCAATTATTTTCCCAATAACTACTTCTGAAAACAGATGCACATGTCTCACCAATACTAATTGCACTCTATTCTCAAGTCTAAGTAACGGACCAAAGCTCTGACTGTTGGCTACTGATAGCCAGCTCTTATCAGCAAAGTGAAGTGTTTGTTCTAATGTTACAGTCATCTCACCCAATATCATACAGACCTTTGTACAAGCCTTCAATTTCTTTTTCTTCACTCGTGCCTGCATGTGGATGGACTCTACATCATCCAAGCTATGCCAAAAAATCAAAAGTCGGATGGGTTTCTCAACACACCATAAGAGATTGTACAGTTTAGTGTTGGCCACCTTGAACCAATCCTCAACTTTGTTGGCATTTTATGTCCTCGTAATCATGAATCCTATGACCACCTATTGTATTCATATATAGGGCAGAGTATCTTGGCCTATGTATGACTTAGTTTGTGTTATGTATAATAATCTTTATGATTAGGTGTCAGGTTCTTTGTACGGGTGGTTACTTATCATTGTACTATATATATGTACCTCATTGGTTAATATGATTGGTTCAGCATTTCTCACTTTCCACCTTATGCGTGTGTATCACTTCATTTCTGTGTTAATGGTAATTCTTCAATTGGTATCAGAGCACTTATGATCTAAAGGGCCTGGTCATTTAATGGTGAGGCAGTCATTGACCATTCATGGGAGAACACATTATCAGCACAATGTCGATGTTGTGGGACTGGATGGTTGAGGAAGAAGCAAGTGAGAGAGTTCCCAGCGCTGAGGGTTTGAAACTATTTTCAGAGTTGGAGTTTTTCACTTCACATACTTCCCTGGCAACGTGAAATGGAGGTTGTATGTAAGTTTGTCAAAAACTGGTATGCTCATGCATGTTCTTTCTAATCATGGCACTGATACCTATAATAAATTGTCGTGGCCCTTTATCATTCCACAAATCACCTGTTGAATACATGTTGAAATTAGTGCAGCTGCAAGAGCCATTCTCCGAGAGGATGGCATAAGACCCTAGCTGAGGACTAGGGCCCCCAGTACACTCCTGGGGTTTCTTGGTATGAGACCAAGCAGTGAGAGCCATGGCAAAAGACCCTAGTGAGGGCCCCCAGTGTATGATTGGGGTTCTTGGTCTTGGACCAAGCAATAAGTCCCTAGATGTGTTTTAGGGCCCCTGGATGTGTTCCAGGGAATCCTTGCCCGGTGCTTGGATTGATCCTTGGATTTGTTCCTTGGTGGTTGATATAAGTCCCTAGATGTGTTCTAGGGCCCCTAGATGTGTTCCAGGGAACCCTTGCTTAATGCATGGGTTGATCCCTGGTCTTGTACCTTGGTGGTTAAGACCCTAAATGTGTTCTAGGGCCCCCAAATGTGTTCTGGGGCAACCTGGTCTTTGACCAAGTAGATCTTGGTGAAATACGAAGATGTGTTGATGTGTGATCCTCTTCCTCTCTCCCGAGATGGTCCATGAGGAGTCTGAGTCAATCAAAAGTCAACAAATAATTGGCTAAGGTAAAAAAGCCAAAAATTGTAAAAATGTCCAAAGTCATGAGAGACAGTGGGGAAATGATTTCTAATGTATCTCCTAAGTTGGAAAAGTGAAAATCCACTTGGAAGACCCCCCCAATGCCACGCCAACAACCAAAAGTGAGTCTCCCTAGTGAAAAGTGTGCCCCCCTTGCTCATGAACTTAGGGGAAAGTGAAAATTAAAGTGAGAAAAGTGTCAAAACCCTAAGTGCACCCTTCCTAGTGCCTAACTTCATGTTTGAACAAGTGTAAAAGGTTTTCCCTCTTCACATCTCACCCCTCAAACCCTAACTCACTCCAAAACCCTAAAAGTGGACCCTCCTTGACTTGTTCTCTCACTCTTGGATGGGTGACACCTGTATCTCATCCAAGCGAGGTCTCTCCTCTCTCCATCATATAAAAGAAAACCCTCCCTCCTCATTTGGACATCAGTTTTCTCACATCAACTCTACTATACCAAAATCTCTCCTCTCTCTCTCTCTCTCATTCTCTCCCATTTTCTTCTTCGTAATTTTGTTGCAAACTTTTTGCAACCACACCTTCTGGATAATAAAGGTGAAGCTTTGGAGAATCTCTTGTGTCTCTTGGAGTATTCTTGGAGCCATTGTATGGTGTTCTTTATGAGGTAATATTGCTGCAATTTTTTGGTATTTCCTTGCTTGCATTGTTCTACTTGGAGACCCAAGCAAAGTATTTTGTTTGGGATAGATTGGTAGTAGTATTGCTATTAATCTTTGTGGGTTGTTTCTACTTCGGTTTGGAAAGTATTTTGCAAGCCATTTGGATAAACTCACCTTCTTGTTTTATTTTGTAGCAAGGATTTATATATATGCAGGTTACCAAAGGCTTGGAGGAGTAGATTTCAGATCTGGAAATTCACTTGTCCAACCATCTAAAGCTTCATTTATTTTTTGTTTTCATTTCCAGCCACTTATCATTCATTTTCAAGCATTATTCTACTCTAATATTGCAATCTAATCTTCATTTACATGTTCAGATTTTTACATAATAACTTTTGTTTTATGTACTAACAAAAACCAACTTGTTCCAAGTCCTTTTTAGCAATTTCCAGCAAGAAAAATTTGTTGTTTTTGTAGGTCTTCGTCAATTTAAGGAGAATTGCTGCTTGTTTTTGGTCCCAAAAGACTCAAGGAAGCATCCAAGAGTTATTGTGTCTGTTATCCCCTATCCTAGGGATAACTAAGGAGATCATGTCTCGAGGCCCATAGGTCCTAGACATGGAGTGTCGAGAGCCAGACGACTTGATCTTGGCCCTAGAGGATCCATCTTTTCTTCAATACAGCCCGTCTATCAGCAGCAGCAGCATCCATCCCACCAGCGCGGTCTTGAAGTAGCAGTAGGTCTTTCTCCATGAAGTAATGAGTACGGGTATCATGGTATGTGTCACACTGATTTTCGAAGCATTTGAATATGTTGCACTGAACTCTCCTTTATTTCATAACTTTTGCTTGGAAATTATGCTCTTTAACTTGTTCATACCTAGAGGGGGTGACAGAATGCCCTAGTAAGTTGGTTCTCCTTTAGGATGAGTTGCCACTGGGTGGGTCAATGAAAGGTCATCGTCCATTTCTTCCATACTAACCACTTTTCATCATTATCCCTCTCATCTTCCCCTACCTTGGTTCGAGCATTGGGTTTGCCACACTAGGAAGGGTTGTACCTTGCCTTGTGGGAAGAAGGGGCTAAAGGCCCGGGGGGTAAAAGTAGCTGGCACAAGTTAAAAGCCAAAATAAAACCTTTGAGATGCTTCGCCCAGGGATTCCCAAAAAATAAATAAAAGGCTTCTCAGTAAGAAAAGGGGACCCATAAGATAAAACAAAACTCAAGGTCCAGTTGGTGGATGGGAGGTCTCATCATGAGCCAGTCTATTAGGTCCATGGGCATGTAGCGGTATGACACTACCATCTATCTGGTAACCAAATCAGGGTAGTGGCTCTTGGTGGCATAGCCAAGAGAAAGGGGGTCTCATCACAAGCCAACCTTCTCATTTCCGTGAAGTGCTTGTGGGTAACGTTGTTACCTCTGGTCACCACGCCAAGACAGTGTCTCCCAGTTCTTCCCTTGAAAAGAAAAAGCAATAAGACTAAGAATAAAAGGCATTGAATGGGCTAGGAAACAGTGGTATCCATGATAAGGTGCAACTCGCTCTCTACAAAGGCACTCTCGGGCAAGACCTACATTTCCCTGTTATCATTGCACCCTCTGCCCAAACATTTCCCCTACACCATTTCACATACTTACATGACCTAGATTGGATTTCACCTGGGAAACACCCCAAACTTGAGGAGGATTAGCCCAATAGAACATCCTGAGACCCTCTCCAAACCTGACCTTTTAAACTGCATAACGTCTTTGAGCATTTATCTCGGTAAAGAGGGGTTTGATGCACATGTTTGGGTAATTCGATTATTGGATGTGATTGACATTACTATGATCCCTGTGACTTATGAGCCCATGGAGGGCATACTTGTTGTTGTTGCAGGACTTTGCCCAGTGGACAGGTACATATGGAGAGATGATTAGCTCGAACCTCCATGGGGCTGAAAGCCCACAGATGGATGTTGTGACCCCAGCCAGGGGCAGAGAGATGTCAGAGACTTGCACCAGAAAAAAGAAGGATTTTTCACCAGAGACACCTTGGCAAACCTAGACCCAAGAGGATCTTTCCCTTCCACCTGGACGTTGGCCTTGGGAGACCCATGACGTCACCTTTGTGACCCTAGATGTCACCCAGCGTCATGATTGGCATTATGGTGGCAATTGTGTGCTAATTGGCACGTGTGGCATCATCCAGGGGATTGGTCGACCTAATGTTTTGCAAATGAGGCCCAACATTCCACCCAAGAGGCTCAACGTCACCTCTAAAAGTGATTTTAGGGTTTAATTAAAGGCATTTATGTAAAAACTGGATTTTTGATGTAATTTGGCCATGTCGACCTTTTGATGACCTAAATTTAATTAAAGGTCATAAGTATTGTATAAATAAAGAGACAAAACTCTCATTTTTTCATCATTCACTCATCACACAAGTGGTGGTCTGAAATTCATCCCTCTCTAAGAGTTATTGGTTGAAATTAAGTGGTGCGCAACTTTTGGGGAGGCAAATCTTGGTTTATTTTGGCAAATTTTCATGTGGAGGATCTTCAACTAGGGTTTATGCTTGATTATTCTTGGTGAAGTAAGTAGAAAATCTGCATTTCTTTAGTGTGAATGAATGCTTATGGTAAATTTACTTGTTTCATGTCAAAGATTATGAAATTGTTTGCTTGAAGCCCTAGGAGAAAGACATATGTTACTATCTTTTTCTCTATACTCTTCCACTAGCTAAGATTTCTTGAAAGGAACCTATCTAGAAGTAGATACTAAAGCCCTACCATTGTAGCACTCTAGTAACCCTACTCCATTGCCTATTGCATATTTTATTTCAATTTGTCTAAGGAAAAGAGAAATCGCTAGGGCCTAATTTTATTATTTTCTAGCAATTATCTCTAGGACTTTGATTTTTGAGGCCTTGGGCTACCAACACCTCTCTCATCCTCTCCATCCCTTTTGGCTAAATATTATCATTGCTATCTTCCTCTAAGAGTTGTTGCTTCCATCATTGACTCCATTACCCTAGAAGGCACTAGTCTACCCATTACAAGTCTTGATTGATCAAACAATTTTCAGAACATTTTCTCTTGAACACCTACTAACTCCTACCTAAATCATTAGCCTAAATCATTAACCTACTTGTTGTTGTTGCAATAGAATGCTACAGCCATCTAACAGCAGCAAATTAACCATAAAAGTGATGTGTTATGCTAGCTAGACATTGCTAAAACTGCTTGTGACTGTCCATTATCAATTTGCCTAGTTAAAGCTATTATTTCAAGTCTTTTATCAAGCATTTTGAAGCATAATTATTGTGGTTGTTGCAAATCTATTATTGCTGTTATAAACTGCTATACTGCTGCAATTCTATATTAGCTTAGTACATTTCTTAAGATTTAATTGTCTTATGAAGCACCAATATCATTTTGGTACTTGGAAAGTGTCCCTTTTTGCTTTGTTGTCTTGTTCTAGGAAGATACATAATAATATTTTCTTGCTTCATCTTCAATAAGACTTAAAGAACCCTTTTAACTTGAGTGACCTGTGAGAGGGAGGGATTTTCTTGTATCATTTTCCTTAGCCTTCTCAAACCCTCAGGTCACTAGGGACGCCTCCCCTGGGTACTGCAACATACTCCTAAATAGAAAGGGAATTCCTATTAAGGTGACAGTGATAGGTCATTCCCAGTTACGCCAATTTTGTATCCACTTGCCTTGGGCTTTGGGCAAGTACAAATTGTGCGATAACATTTTGGTGTCGTTGTCGGGGAACACTGAGTCAATATTCCTCAAGACAACACATTTTCGATAAGCCTCTTTCTCAAAATCCTATATCTTACAAAACTTACCTGGCGACTCCACTGAGGGAGATCCCCTCATCCCTTTGATAGTTTCAAGAAAATTATATGGCGACTCCACAAAGCTCAGGGAGGTATACCAATCCTCCCAAGTCCTTTAGAAGAAAACCTCCTTGAAACTCTCCTATAGTAAAATCATTGTTTGGAGGCAATCTTCCTTTAAACACAATGTCTAATGCTCAAACTCATACTTTTAATCCAAACCAAGCTAATAACCAGAAACAATGGTCATCCAAGCTTTTCAAATCGTTAGACATGACAAACATACCAGGATACCCTAGGCAAATGCCCCCTAGGTATGAGAAATGGTTACCTAAATTCACTGGTAATGATGTAGCTAGTGATGAGGATCATATGAGCAACTTCTGGGCCTTCTTTCAGCTTCATCCTATCAGTGATGATGCTGAAGATTTAGCTATGAAATTGTTCTCTGCTACCCTCTATGGTAGTGTTAGACAATGGTACAATAGTCTCCATGATGCTAGTATTACAACCATGGATAAGTTGGAGGAAGTGTTCCTCAAACGATGGAGTGTCAAGGAAGACCCCAACATGCTACTAATAAGGCTAAATAACATCACAAAACAAGAGAATGAAATTGTTAGGAAATTTCATGATAAATTTGAAAGCTTAGTGCAAAAGATCTCGATGAGATATCACCCTTCAGACAATTTCCTTCTCTTTCTTTACACTAAAGCCTGTATAGGACAGATGGGTATGCTCCTCGGAGACAAAGCCCCTAAAACAATCCAAGAGGCCCAAGAGGTGGCTACTATAATTGAAGACAATCTAACATCATCCAGAGTTGAACCTTTCTCTGCCCCAAGAGTCAAAATAGATGTTAAACCTAAAATAGCCCATAATGTTGAGTCTACCTCAAATATTGGCGCTAGCTTGGCAAAGCTATAGTTGACTGTAGATGGCATGGTAAAAACCCAAGAATTAATGATGAATAGGATTGTCAACTTGGAAAGAGCTCAACAAGCTCCTAGGGCTCCTTATAAAGGGAAATTCCAGAGGGGGACTCAAATTTTCAAACCAAAGAATGATCAAGGAGTCCCTAATACTTTAGCCCCCACAAACAAGGTAGATGAAAACCCTTGGTGCTTGCAATGTAGAGACTCACATTGGGAGCATGAATGTCCCCCGAACAATGGTGAACACGACCAAGTGAATATTATTGATCATACCATTGAGGGTCCACAATGTTGCCTTAATGTTACACTTGAAGAACATCAAGAAGGCATAAAGGAAGTAGCCAGGAAGGCTAGGATGGAGGTGATAAATAATCTTGATCAAGAGTCGAGAGAAAAGTTAAAGAAACAAGAATTCCAAGTGTGCACTAGGAAAAAACGAATGAACCGACCTCTCTCTACTTCACAACCAAGACCTCCACCTATGAACATACTTCTTCCTAGAAATCCTCCCAAAACCGACAAGGCTGATTTGAATTTTGACTTTGAAGGTGCATTGGCCAAAATGCACGTAACCATTCCACTAAGGGAAGTCATCAAGGTTCCATCTGTAAAAGAAAGGTTCGAAAAAAAATTCAAAGTATCAAATGAGCCAATGGACCCTCCTATCATGTTACAAGCAAACCATTTTAGGGTTCAATATGATGGACACCCACCTTTCTTCATGACATTATTAGTTAATAACAAATGTCTTAACAATTGTATGCTTGATTCAAGAGCAGGTGCGAACATGATGTCTTTGAAGGTCATGGAGAAACTAGGCCTAAAGACCACATGGCCTTATAGGAATGTGTGTGGTTTTGAATCCAAGGCCAAACCCACTCATGGGGTAGTTGAAAATGTTGAAGTATGCCTTGGTAAATATCCTGAGAGAGTGATCCATATGGATATTGTGGTCATGGATGTCCTTGATGTGTGGGGGATGCTTTTGTCCATGAAGTTTGCTGCAATGTTGGGAGGTACATTAGAAATGGATCCAACTTACATCAATGTGCCTATGAAGGATGGGACAATAGAGCGCCTCCCAAATATGCCAATGGCCAAGGTCAATGTGCAAAATATTGACAATGATGTGACACATGAGCCGATCAAGGAAAACCTTCCTGTATTTTCTCCAGAGGATTTGCCTTTCGCTTCAGAGGAAGATTTTGATATGATACAATGGCCAAAGAAGGAAGAGTATCAACAACTTCTTGACAAATACAAGGACAAAGAAGTTGGAACTGTCAAGTTATTAAAGAAAGGGGATGATGATATATTGATCAGACCAACCCAACAAGAAGTCTTCACAGTTGAATCCCACCCTCCTCCCTCAAAACAATATACTAGAGTTATAGAAGAAACAGCCAAGTTTAAAGCAAAGGAGAATCAAGAGGGAGATACGGTCTAGATGTGGGACACAAAAAAAGGAGAGCATACTAATATTAAAGGGAATGCGCAATTTTGGCTTGGCCCTTTTAGAATCAAAATGAAGTCAATCGATGATGACTACTATCTATCAATGTTGGAAGGAAGAAGACATCCATTACCGGTTAGTGGACACCTCCTTAAACCCCATCATGGGGCAAAGACTTGACTTCACAGGAACAGGTAAGTTAGATAGGCATTTCCATTCATTGTGTATACCATCTGTATATCATGCTACTATAGTATAGTTGTAGTTTCATTTTGTATATATATGCATGCTTACTTTTATTATATCATATATGAGCGAGGGGTGATATCACCGCCCTGAAGATTACTGATTCATTTTGTTGAGATCTAGCAAATACAGGTCATGCCAGAGATGTTGAGGTTCTCATGCGCTCTACAGTGAGCACATGTCCCTGAGTTGGAGCCAGATGTTATCCCCTATCCTAGGGATAACTAAGGAGATCATGTCTAGAGGCCCATAGGTCCTTGACATGGAGTGTCAAGAGCCAGACGATTTGAGCTTGGCCCTGGAGGGCCCATCTTTTCTTCAGTACAACCCGTCTATCAGCAGCAATAGCACCCATCCCACCAGCCTGGCCCTGAAGTAGTAGTAAGTCTTGCTCCATGAGGTAATGAGTCTGGGTATCATGGTATGTGTCACTCTGATTTTCGAAGCATTTGAATACGTTGCACTGAACTCTCCTTTATTTCATAACATTTGCTTGGAAATTATGCTCTTTAACTTGTTCATACTTAGGGGGGTGACAGAATGCCCTAGTAAGTTGGTTCTCCTTTAGGATGAGTTGCCACTTGGTGGGTCTATGAAATGTCATCGTCCATTTCTTCCATACTTANTCAAAAGTCAACAAATAATTGGCTAAGGTAAAAAAGCCAAAAATTGTAAAAATGTCCAAAGTCATGAGAGACAGTGGGGAAATGATTTCTAATGTATCTCCTAAGTTGGAAAAGTGAAAATCCACTTGGAAGACCCCCCCAATGCCACGCCAACAACCAAAAGTGAGTCTCCCTAGTGAAAAGTGTGCCCCCCTTGCTCATGAACTTAGGGGAAAGTGAAAATTAAAGTGAGAAAAGTGTCAAAACCCTAAGTGCACCCTTCCTAGTGCCTAACTTCATGTTTGAACAAGTGTAAAAGGTTTTCCCTCTTCACATCTCACCCCTCAAACCCTAACTCACTCCAAAACCCTAAAAGTGGACCCTCCTTGACTTGTTCTCTCACTCTTGGATGGGTGACACCTGTATCTCATCCAAGCGAGGTCTCTCCTCTCTCCATCATATAAAAGAAAACCCTCCCTCCTCATTTGGACATCAGTTTTCTCACATCAACTCTACTATACCAAAATCTCTCCTCTCTCTCTCTCTCTCATTCTCTCCCATTTTCTTCTTCGTAATTTTGTTGCAAACTTTTTGCAACCACACCTTCTGGATAATAAAGGTGAAGCTTTGGAGAATCTCTTGTGTCTCTTGGAGTATTCTTGGAGCCATTGTATGGTGTTCTTTATGAGGTAATATTGCTGCAATTTTTTGGTATTTCCTTGCTTGCATTGTTCTACTTGGAGACCCAAGCAAAGTATTTTGTTTGGGATAGATTGGTAGTAGTATTGCTATTAATCTTTGTGGGTTGTTTCTACTTCGGTTTGGAAAGTATTTTGCAAGCCATTTGGATAAACTCACCTTCTTGTTTTATTTTGTAGCAAGGATTTATATATATGCAGGTTACCAAAGGCTTGGAGGAGTAGATTTCAGATCTGGAAATTCACTTGTCCAACCATCTAAAGCTTCATTTATTTTTTGTTTTCATTTCCAGCCACTTATCATTCATTTTCAAGCATTATTCTACTCTAATATTGCAATCTAATCTTCATTTACATGTTCAGATTTTTACATAATAACTTTTGTTTTATGTACTAACAAAAACCAACTTGTTCCAAGTCCTTTTTAGCAATTTCCAGCAAGAAAAGTTTGTTGTTTTTGTAGGTCTTCGTCAATTTAAGGAGAATTGCTGCTTGTTTTTGGTCCCAAAAGACTCAAGGAAGCATCTAAGAGTTATCGTGTCTGTTATCCCCTATCCTAGGGATAACTAAGGAGATCATGTCTCGAGGCCCATAGGTCCTAGACATGGAGTGTCGAGCGCCAGACGACTTGATCTTGGCCCTAGAGGATCCATCTTTTCTTCAATACAGCCCGTCTATCAGTAGCAGCAGCATCCATCCCACCAGCGCGGTCTTGAAGTAGCAGTAGGTCTTTCTCCATGAAGTAATGAGTACAGGTATCATGGTATGTGTCACGCTGATTTTCGAAGCATTTGAATATGTTGCACTGAACTCTCCTTTATTTCATAACTTTTGCTTGGAAATTATGCTCTTTAACTTGTTCATATCTGGAGGGGGTGACAGAATGCCCTAGTAAGTTGGTTCTCCTTTAGGATGAGTTGCCACTGGGTGGGTCAATGAAAGGTCATCGTCCATTTCTTCCATACTTACCACTTTTCATCATTATCCCTCTCATCTTCCCCTACCTTGGTTCGGGCATTGGGTTTGCCACACTAGGAAGGGTTGTACCTTGCCTTGTGGGAAGAAGGGGCTAAAGGCCCGGGGGGTAAAAGTAGCTGGCACAAGTTAAAAGCCAAAATAAAACCTTTGAGATGCTTCGCCCAGGGATTCCCAAAAAATAAATAAAAGGCTTCTCAGTAAGAAAAGGGGACCCATAAGATAAAACAAAACTCAAGGTCCAGTTGGTGGATGGGAGGTCTCATCATGAGCCAGTCTATTAGGTCCATGGGCATGTAGCGGTATGACACTACCATCTATCTGGTAACCAAATCAGGGTAGTGGCTCTTGGTGGCATAGCCAAGAGAAAGGGGGTCTCATCACAAGCCAACCTTCTCATTTCCGTGAAGTGCTTGTGGGTAACGTTGTTACCTCTGGTCACCACGCCAAGACAGTGTCTCCCAGTTCTTCCCTTGAAAAGAAAAAGCAATAAGACTAAGAATAAAAGGCATTGAATGGGCTAGGAAACAGTGGTATCCATGATAAGGTGCAACTCGCTCTCTACAAAGGCACTCTCGGGCAAGACCTACATTTCCCTGTTATCATTGCACCCTCTGCCCAAACATTTCCCCTACACCATTTCACATACTTACATGACCTAGATTGGATTTCACCTGGGAAACACCCCAAACTTGAGGAGGATTAGCCCAATAGAACATCCTGAGACCCTCTCCAAACCTGACCTTTTAAACTGCATAACGTCTTTGAGCATTTATCTCGGTAAAGAGGGGTTTGATGCACATGTTTGGGTAATTCGATTATTGGATGT
>JZKD02S1872999.1:27837-41534 GCA_000966675.3 Picea glauca
TGACATTTATAAAGGCTACGCTGAAAGTAGAATGGCATATTCAATGGATAACCCATAAAATTCATTAACACTCGAAGGTGATAAAGAAAAACAAGCCCATACCGACCTTCACAGGTCACGAATTGTTTAACCACAATTAAAAGATCATACCACCTTGGTTTAAGCGTGGAAATTAGCATACCTCTGTCACAAGATGTGACCTTCAGTGAGATGAATAGTAGCGGCCATGGCACATCCTCAATTTTAGAGTTCTTAAACCATCATTGGCCCGTGGCTGCTAACCCTGTGGCAGAGCTAATGAACTCCTCATTGACTTCAAGTTGAATGTCGCCTACTTTGGCCCTACAACCATCAAAAGTCAGGGCGAACTACTGATGCAGGAGCCTCACCAACTCAGCAAGTGAGCCAACACATCAAGCGAAAGTTCAGCTGGGAAAACAAACCCAAACTTTTGAAAATGCTTTGGGATTGTAGAACAAGTCTTAAATGATCCTTTATGAAGGAGCGCCTTTTGTATATTGTATCATACCTTGAGCCATACGCTCTTGTCTGAAGTAGATAGGAGGCATTTAATCTAGTTATTGCAGGTAGATAGGATTTTATTTCCAGATTAGACAGTTTTAGATGAAAGGAGGGAAAATGGATATAGACACCCTCATTGTATCATTGTAACATGAGAAGCATTCAGAAAAGAATAACAGGCAGAGAACTTTGTGAAGAACACTCATGTACAGTGTTGAATTAATAGAATGAAATTCTGATTCAAACTCATGGTCGGTGTTGTTTCTCTGTGTGTATTGTTCATGTGCTTATGGATGTTTGTTTCTGGTTATGCATTTGCTTTGTATATGTTGTGCATATGATTTCAGGGATTCAAATTGAAGTATAAGAAGGAAGAGAATGAGTTTGAATTGTTTCTCTATCTGAGCCAGGAGATTCCTCAATAGAGTGCAGTTGAATTCATCTGCAAGGATTGCGTTGATGAGAGCTCGATAGTTTAACACTTATTCTCATTCCCACAGGAGTTGCACGGGTTGTTGAAGCCATTCGAAGAGTGTGCAGGAGAAATTAGAGATCTCAGTTGTTAGTCTGAGCAACGAAGTTAGACGACTGCTGTTGCAGGAGGTGCGTAGAGTCTGGAGGATTCAACACTTGAGAAGTTGTTGAATGCTGAGCACAAGGAGTGCACATAAATTCCTATGAAGGAGCCAGAGTGAATGAGCTCAGGAGGTATAGAACCTTTTGTGACATCGTTGAAAGGGAGCATAGAAGGTTCGTGTCGAGGAAGGTTTCGAGCAGGAGCTGCAAGCGCGGGCTTGGAAAGAAAGTCCTTAGAAGGAACTCTTAATCATTTCAGAGAAATCTCAAGGAGGAAGTTGACGGCCAGGATCTCATAGAGGAGACCAAAAAAACCCTCCAGCCAGTGGATCTCATGGAAGTGCGAGGAGGCTACGACCACAACCGAGCCAAGCTCGAGAGATTGGTGAGCATTGGATCAGTGGGTGTTTTCCCATCAGTCGTTAGATCATGGGAAATTTGCATTGGGTTTAAGCTCTAGCGTGCCGAGAAGGAGTCATCGGGATTTCAAAGTCATGGGGTCTTCATAGGATAAGAATTCGAGGCCTTCTGAGTCTCGAAAACTCGAGAAGAAATCCTAGTCGTTGATCCTGGAAGGACACGTGTTAGGCATCAGAACAAGAATTGGGATTTAATCCATCGGGGATTTCATAAGTGTGAAATCATTGTAGGTTGGAATCGCGACATGTGATTTTCCGATCAATACAGGGGTGTCGGCCATAGGCGCAGAGCAAAGGACAAGTGTCAAAGGGTCAAGGCCTCGCTGAATTCAACGCCAAGTGGCATCGCAAATCGAGAATCGAGGATCCATGGGAGCAGTGGATCACAATAGCACAAAGGTCGATTTCCCAATGGGGAATTTCCCGATAGGAGCAAGGTAAGCATTCAAGAAATATTCATCAAGTTTCGGGGATTGTAAGACCCGACCTCGTGAGTGGAGGACTCGTGATCACGCGAGGCTTGATTTCCTGATAGGGTGAAGGGAGATCATAAGGTGAGTTATGTGGGTGTAGAAAAGTCCCTATAAGGGATTTGAAGAGTGTTTCATCTCTTCGGGCCAAAGGAAAAGAAGGTCTTGGTGGGAGCAGACGCGTGCCAGGTGGGCGTCTGCGTCAAGTGGTATCAGAGCGAGAAAATCTCTATGTTTTCTGTAACAGAGGAGAAGAGAAAATTTCACCATGCCGCCGAGAAGAGGTAGACAATCACCCAATCCAGAGGGGGAAAGGGAATTGTCCAGGGAAAGAGAAATTTCCAGAGAAAGAAGTAGCCAAGGACAGAATGTAGAGATGGAGAGGGAAATATGAAATCTTTGTGCCAGAATGGGAGATATGGAAGCAACACAGAGATGCACAACAAATGTTGGGGATCTAAGTCACTCTCAAGGAAAAGTTGAGCCTGAACCACAAGGAGAAGTTGCAGCCGAAGATGCAGCCAATGAGCGGTTAATCAAGGCTATCGCTCGAATGAGTTCTAAGACAAAAATGGATATTCCAGTCTACGAAGGAAATATGGATGTAGAAGAGCTTCTGGATTGGATTAGAGCTCTTGACACCTACTTCAATTATGAGGATATCGAAGAGGATAAAAAGGTAAGGCATGCTGTCATGAATTTAAAGGGACATGAAGCATTATGGTGGGATGAGCTTCAAGCAGATAGATGTTCCAAAGGAAAACAAAAGATAAAAATATGGGATCGAATGATTGCCAAAATGAAGTCAAAATTCATCCCGAGGGATTATCAAATCACATTGTTCAGGAGAATGCAGAACCTGAGACAGAAGTTGATGACGATAAAGGAGTATACCGAAGAATTCTACAAGCTAAATATTAGAGCATGTCATCAGGAGAGCGATGATGAAAAAGTAGCCAGGTATATGAATGGCTTAAGATACGATATCCAGGATGAGATGATCATGAAAACCATTAGAACAGTTGAGGATGCGTATCAGATGGCATTGAAGGTAGAAGACAAACTAAGTCGTAAGACAACACAGCGAGGGCGAGGCAAGAGCCGAGCAAGGGGAAAATTAGTTGCCCAAGACAGGTTCCAGAAGTCTAAGGATGACTGGAAGAAGCCTCAGACAAGAACCGAGAGAGGTGGAAGTTCTCAGCAAGGCCAGCACACTGAACAACAAAGGCAACATGCAGAACCGGATGGAGGATACGTTGATAACAGTACTTTTCCTCGTACCAGAGGTAGAGGAAGAGGCCGAGGTGGAGTTATCACATGCTACACATGTGGGAAAAATGGACATAAAGCAGTTGACTGTCCAGATAGGAAGAAAGAGGGAGGAGAAGCTCACATCGCCGAGGAACAGAGGCAAGCTACTGAAGCAGAAGACGTAGAAGACGGAAGGTCTTTGATGATGCGAAAAGTTCTCGTTACACCTGAGAAGGAGGTGGAGGACACAGCTCAGAGAAGCAGACTATTCATAACTGCATGCAAGACCAAAGACAAGAAATGCAAAGTTATTGTGGACAGCAGAAGCACCGACAATCTCGTTTCAACCGAGATGGTGGAGAAAATGGAGCTAGAGATGACTGATCACCCGAGTCCATACAAGGTTTCATGGCTACACAAGGGACATCAGGTGAGTGTCAATAAACAGTGCTTAGTTGACATCAAGATAGGAGGATACAATGATAAAATTCTTTGTGATGTTATTCCTATGGATGTATGTCATTTATTGTTAGGCAGACCATGGCAATATGACAGAAACATAATTCATGATGGAAAGATGAATACATATACTTTGGAGAAGAATGGAAGAACACATATGCTACTTCCAATGAAAGATAAAGAAGTAAAACCAGAACCGAGAAATACTGTACTTCTCATGAGTGGGAAGGAACTTCTGGCAGAAGTGAAGAAGAAGGAAGATCCACAATTCTTTGTGGTCAGGAAACCGAGAGTTGTTTTGACCAGCACAAGAGTGGATGATATGCCGACAGAAATTCAGGAACTATTGGAAGAGTTCGTTGATATAGTGGTGGACGAATTACCTCATTCGTTTCTGCCGATGAGAAGCGTGAGCCATCACATAGACCTCATACCAAGAGCCAGTTTGCCAAACAAAGCAGCGTACAGGTTGACGCCGTAGGAGAATGAAGAGGTCAAAAGGCAGGTACATGAATTGTTGGATAAAGGACTGGTCAGGGAAAGTTTAAGTCTGTGTGCCATTCCAACGGTACTGAGTCCAAAGAAAGATGGAGGCTGGAGAATGTGCATTGATTCCAGAGCCATAAATAAAATAATCATCAGGTATAGGTTTCCATTGCCATGAATGGATGACTTGATGGTCTGCTTGAACGGAGCATAATTTTTTTCAAAGGTGGATTTGAAAAGCGGATACCATCAGATTCGCATGAGGGAAGGCGATGAATGGAAGACAGCCTTCAAGACCAACAAAGGGTTATACGAATGGCTAGTCATGTCGTTTGGTTTGACGAATGCACTGAGTACATTCATGAGGCTGATGAATGAAGTCCTGAAGGAATTCATTGGTAAGTTTGTCATTGTTTATCTAGATGACATATTGATTTTCAGCAAAACGAAAGAAGAACATCTGAAGCATTTAGCTGCAGTAATGAGAAAGCTACAACAAGAGAAGTTGTTGATCAATGTGAGGAAGTCTTCATTCATGAAGAAAGAACTCATTTACTTGGGATTTGTCATATCAGAAAATGAATTGAAGATGGATCCAAGTAAAGTGGATGTAATAAAGAATTGGCCATCACCAAGAAATGTTTTCGAGGTGAGAAGTTTTCATGGACTGGCGAGTTTCTATAGGAAATTCATCAGGAATTTTAGCAAAATCAGCATAGCGATGATGGACACAGTCAATAAGAGACATAAGTCTTTTCATTGGACTGAAGAGGCAGAGAAGAGCTTCAATCTGTTGAAGCAAAAGATCACCGAACAGCCGGTGTTAGTGTTGCCAGATTTTCAGAAGGTTTTTCAAGTGAAATGTGATGCAAGTGGCTTTGCCATAGGAGTGGTCTTGATCCAGGAGGATAAACCAATTGCATATTTCAGTGAGAAGTTGGATGAGGCAAAGGTGAAGTACTCAACGTATGATAAGGAATTTTATGCTATCATACAGGTGTTGAAGAAGTGGAGGCATTACTTGATCCCAAAGGAATTTGTTCTGTATAGTGATAATCATGCATTACAGTTTGTGACTCAGTAGGGGAAGCTGAACCAAAAACATGCAAAATGGGTAGAGTATATGCATAATTTTACATTTGTAATTAAACACATTTTAGGGACTGCTAACAAAGTGGCTGATGCTTTGAGCAGGAAATGTTTGCTGCTGCAGGAGTTTCGAGTCAAAACATTAGGATTTGAAAATTTGAAGGACATGTATGCAGGTGATGCAGATTTTGCAGAGGCATATGAGGCAGCTGAGAATCTAGTTCTCAGAGACAGAAGCCAATGGATGGACTACATAATCCAAAATGGATTTTTGTTCAGAGGCTGTTCATATGGAGCGGATACTTGACAGAAAAGTCAGCAAAAGAACCAGATGGAAGCAATACTTTGAGTATCTAGTGAAATGGAAGAATCACCCAGTGGAGGATGCTAGCTGGGAGATAGAGGTAGTGATTCAAAGGCATGGACAGACTGTGCAAGAGCTCATGGACAGGAGCCCATGAAAGTTTTCAAGCCGAGGAGTATGATGCAGGAGCATCACCAACTCAGCAAGTGAGCCAGCACATCAAGCGAAAGTTCAGCAGGAAAAACAAACCCAAACTTTTGAAAATGATTTGGGATTGTAGTATAAGTCTTAAATGATCCTTTATGAAGGAGTGCCTTTTGTATATTGTATCAGACCTCGAGCCATACGCTCTTGTCTGAAGTAGATATGAGGCATTTAATCTAGTTAATGCAGGTAGATAGGATTTTATTTCCAGATTAGACAACTTTAGATGAAAGGAGAGAAAATGGATATAGACGCCCTCATTGTATCATTTTAACATGAGAAGCATTCAGAAAATAAGAACGGGCAGAGAACTTTGTGAAGAACACCCATGTATAGTGTTGAATTAATAGAATGAAATTCTGATTCAAACTCATGGCCGGTGTTGTTTCTCTATGTGTATTGTTCATGTGCTTATGGATGTTTGTTTCTGGTTATGAATCTGCTTTGTATATGCTATGCATATGATTTCAGGGATTCAAATTGAAGTCTAAGAAGGAAGAGAATGAGTTTCAATTGTTTCTCTATTTGAGCCAGGATATTCCTGCATAGAGTGCAGTGGAATTCATCCGCAAGGAGTGCGTTGATGAGAGCTCGATAGTTTAACACTTATTCTCATTCCCACAGGAGTTGCAGGGGTTGTTGAAGCCATGTGAAGAGTGTGAAGGCGGAATTAGAGATCTCAGTTGTTAGTCTGAGAAATGAATTTAGACGACTGCTGCTGCAGGAGGTGCACAGAGTCTGGAGGATTCAACACTTGAGAAGTTGTTGAACTCTGAGCGCAAGGAGTGCGCATAAATTCCTCTGAAGGAGCCAGAGTGAATGAGATAAGGAGGTATAGAATCTTTTGTGACATCGTTGAAAGTGAGCATAGAAGGTTCGTGTCAAGGAAGGTTTCGATTAGGAGCTGCAAGCGTGGGCTTGGAAAGCAAGTCCTTAGAAGGAACTCTTAATCATTTCAGAGAAATCTCAAGGAGGAAGTCGACAGCCAGGATCTCATAGAGGAGACCGACAAAACCCGCCAGCTAGTGGATCTTGTGGAAGTGCGAGGAGGCTACGACCACAATCGAGATAAGCTCGAGAGATTGGTGAGCATTGGATCAGTGGGTGTTTTCCCGTTAGTCGTTAGATAACGAGAAAGTTGCACTGGGTTTAATATCTAGTGTGCTGAGAAGGAGTCATCGGAATTTCAAAGTCATCGGGTCTTCATAGGATAAGAATTCGATTCCTTGTGAGTCTCGAAAACTCGAGAAGGAATCCTAGCCATTGATCCTGGCAGGACCTGCGTCAGGCATCAAAACAAGAATCGGGATTTAATCCATCGGGGATTTCATAAGTGTGAAATAATTGTAGGTTGGAATCACGATACGTGATTTCCCGATCACTACAGGGGTGTGGGCCATAGGCGCAGAGCAAAGGACAAGTGTCAAAGGGTCAAGCCCTCGCTGAAGTCAATGCCAAGTGGCATCGCAAATCGGGAATCAGGGATCCGTGGGAGCAGTGGATTACAATAGCACAAAGGTTGATTTCCCAACTAGGAATTTCCCATAGGAGCAAGGTAAGCATTCGAGGAATATTCATCAGGTTTCAAGGATTATAAGACCCGACCTCGTGAGTGCAGGACTCACGATCACGCGAGGCTTGATTTCCCGATAGGGTGAAGGGAGATCATAAGGTGAGTTCTGTGGGTGTAGAAAAGTCCTGATAAGGGAATTGAAGAGTGTTTCAGCTCTTCGGGCCAAAGGAAAAGAAGGTCCTGGTGGGAGCAGATGCGTGCCAGGTGGGCATCTGCGTCAACTGTTGTGCCACAACTAGATTAAAACCCTCAAATATCTGCACGAATGTGAGCCAACCATTATCTTCTAAGTCTTTCCGGACATTGTCGAACAGTAGCAAGCCTTGACTACCATTCGTCTCAATTTGCACCACCGGTGCCATGGAGCCGAGCACACGGTGCGCTATGTGAATGAGCCAGGGTTTGAATCAAAGCATACGCCGGAGAAGAGTATTCACAGGCCTACCCGATTCTAGCAGAGGTGAAGCAAGGTTAGGGATAAGCATTAATGACATCGTGCGAAGGTGGTGGATCTTTTTTCTGTCCATGCAGAATAGTCATTACCAATGGTACAACCGTCGGTGCTTATAGTTGTTCAACCCACTGTTGTATAGTTTAACAATTATGTCATTTGCCCGACCAATGAAATCAATGGTAAGTGTATTAATCATTCGCGCAAGCAATGGTTTATACCATAGTTTTAAAACCAAACATATAAATCGAAACCAATACCAAGTGTATGCCAAAGGTTTTGATAACATGAACTAGGTTTCATATTAAATGATATATATCAAGGGTTTCACCATAACACCTATGTGCTTCTTTTATGAAACCAATGGTCAAGTAGATAAAATAAAAGAACATGTAAATCCAATCACTCATGAAACGAAATTTCATAATCACTGAAAGACTGTCAAATGAGTACAGACCAAAAGGGTTTTGCCAACCGCATAATGGTAAGTAAAAAGTAAATGCAATGGGCATATCGACAAAAATGATAATGACAATTCAATAAAGATATTAATGCGACTTCGAAAGACRAAGTTTTCACGCTTACAGTCGTGAAAACAAAATTGAAGTTAAGTGTGCAAACAACACAAAATAAAAAGTGTYGTTCATTTGAGAATTGCGAYGAAAAATTAAGGTTTGCAAAACATTAGTGTAGGCATCTCATAAGGACAATGGAAAATGTGAATTGGCTRCCAACAAATAGACACTATCACTTGTGAAAAACTTCTATAATGTCTTTTTCTACATTTKTTCTACTCAAATATAACAATCATTTTCTCGAGTCATCTATATTACAACTGCCTTCTTCAACATTTGGTGTATTGAGGGAACCCAATGCTTCTACATATAAGAKAAATCCTTTTCACCATATAACATACTCACTAGCATGATGAAATCCCTCATGGGTTCTCATAAATTAGAGGTGGGCTACAAATTAGATGGGAAATTCTAAATTATTTCTAATTTTTTCTTCTGAGATAATTTTGGCCCAACACCTACGCAAAATAGTGAGTGAAGAAATACTTTGTGTTTTCTCAGAGGTTGGGCTCCAACCCTACATGGAAAAGTCTTATATGTCAAGTTATATTTTCAATGTTTATCTTTAGTTATACTATAATATGAAGATCATTGGCCTAACATTTCCTTTTCCCTCGATGGAGTGTAGGTACAACCAAATATGTATCTATCAAACCTATAATCTAGCTCGAGCGATGAAATTTTGAGAGGGACAAGGAAAAATATATCCAACACATGTTACAAGGCGAAATCAACTAGAGGTGAAAATGTCAGAAGAAAGTTTGATAGACACATGAAATTCTTTTTTGCTGAAGGAGGATCATTCTCTTATGACGATGAGAGCATAGGTGACATCAAGGTTCCCTTGAGGTACAAACACCTACTGAAACAATGGGTACCCAAGGAACTGCCAGAGTTGGACATTGACTTCTGTGTTAATGAGAGGATGCATCGCATTGCTCCGTCGTCCATCCATGGCCTTGGTTTATTCTCCATGGACGACATAAAGGTAAAATATGGCAGATTATTTGAATTGTTTGAGTATGTTGGACCATGTTACACTTATGGAGTATGGTTGAGGCTGGTCCAATATATGCCTAGTATGCGAAGATACGCACTCACCGAAAATTATATACAGCTGAAAGACAATAATAAAAATAAATGAGCGACTATGTATATTGATGGAAGGCCAAAGGCATCAGGGAATATTATAGGTCTTATAAATAGTACAAGGCCAGGGATGACAAGAAAGGAACCCAATTGCATTTTTGAGGAGCGTGAAGGTAATAGGATATTTGTATATTCAATGAAAACAATAATGGAAGGCGAAGAGTTGTTGGTCAATTACAATCTAAATTGAGTCGACCCAGGAATGTCTTCTTTTTCTATGGTACAAAACCCATTATACCCAAACTTAAAAAGGGATTACTTAATTTGTGAATGTTTCATTTTTGACGAAATTTTATTTTATTTCTGAAATATTTTACTTTTAGGCATATTTTGCATTCCTCTACACGTATCCCTCTAACATTAAGTGTTCTTGTATCTTCACACAAGAATGACACGACCTAAATATTTCTAGTCAACATTTACAATCTTGGGTTACCTCATTGCATCCATCTCTTATCTTACCTATAGTTGCCCAACCATAATATCACCAATTCATAGATAGAATGAAGTATGCGCCTCTTATGTTAACTTTGAACAACTACAATGGAATCTACAATAAATTTTAGAGGGTGCATTATAAATCATTTGAAAGGTTTTTATGTTATTTAAAATGGAGTGTTAGAATAGTTTTTCCTAGTTTGGGAGATATAATCACTAGAAGCACCAAAGCTCTATAACACGGTGACACTACCTCTCTCTTGAGTTTCAACATGTATTTTCTTTCTCCATGGGCCATGATAAAACAATTTCCTTATATTGATGGAAATATAGTTTTGAGACCTCATATGGATCTTCAACAAAATTTTATTTTGCTTCTTGTAGAAAAATTTATGAATGAAATGTTGAGAGAGGTTGCTTACCCCAAGAATCACAATACTGAAAATTAAAACAAGACATAAAATAACATATACAATACTCAACAAATTGATAACAAAGTTCATTTATATGGTCAACATCTTTGAGTCCGTTTCAATTGAGAAACCTATCCATTCAAAAGGATGCAAGTTAAGTTATTACATTAGAATGGTATTCAAATTGCAACATAAAATTGGCTTCTTCTTGCAATAATTAACATAGGCTTTTGTATTCCCCCAATAAAGGGGTTTCTCTTCAAGTGGGGGAATTTCTTGTCTAGCATCAGAAGCATATGCTCCGCATTTCATATGTGGCTCACCAAATAGACATACTTCCAAATCTCAAAAGGTTTCCAAGATGACAATCTCAGTGACAAGGACCAGAGTTGATCGATCCCAGAGCTAATTGCGTCAATAGAAGAAAACCCTGAAACCACCAATTGTGAAGTTTGCAAAACAATATGGCCAAGGCTTGGCCTTTACATTCCAATAAATTGGGAAATCCCCCCCTATTCCATTTGTTCACTTTCTCTCTTATATCATTTCAAATCTTGTGGTTAAAGGAACGTATCCCTTGTGATGAAAATAGAGGTTTGAATTCCTCCAAATTTTCCATATTTGACCTTCATGAAGTTAGCCCATATTGCTTGGGATTTTGATTGCACCCTTGAATTTGTTATGCACATCCTTTCTAATGGTTTGGGATTCAATCCATCCTTTGGCCCCATTCAAATCATCTTGGAAAAACTTTTGACCCACTTTGCCTCATTTGTTGCAACACCCAAAAGGCTCCTTTCCATTACATCGAAGGAACATGGCAATTTAAGGCAACGTTATAGATCACAACATTTGGTTCAAGTCGAGGATCTCAATGTAGAAATTCCACATTATTAGCTTGGAAGGACACACACCACATGAAAGACAACCAATGCTTCTACCGACCTCCTCACATTTCCAAGAACATAAATCAATGTTGTATATACATACCTTCATTGCAAGCCCTTATGTTTCACTATATGGCTTGGAAATTTCCATTTTATAGAGCCGACTTATCACTTGCTCTCATGGAAACTACCTTACTACATCCTTGTTGAATTTTCTGAATCTCGGATCTAATAGTTATTGTTTTATAATTTCAATGCAAAATTTAGTTTCATGCCACAGTTATCATAGAATAACTATACATTGAGAATCTCAACTATTACAATGCAATAGAAATAACAAGATATGGAAATATTAACCATGCACAGTAGACACAAGAACAAAAGAATTTATCCTAGGAAAACCAGCCTTGGAAGAAATCCCAACAACATTTCTTATAGAATAATTAATTCAAGAGTTTACAAGTTTATCACCATCAAAATAGACCAAGAGATATCAAAGCGTCACCTCCACAGCCTAGCACAACTCCCAAGAGGTAGCGCATAAGATATAATACCGATAACTTCAAGTTGTAGCGAATTTTACCCCGAATTTTACAAAACCCATTATACCCAAACTTAAAAAGGGATTACTTAATTTGTGAATGTTTCATTTCTGATGAAATTTTATTTTATTTCTGAATGTTCCATTTCCTAATTTTTGCTCAATGTTTCATTTCCAAATATTTGCTAATTTGTATGTATGAATGTTTCATTTGATAATATTTGCCAATATTCCATTATTTCATATATTGTTTTTTCAATATTTCTTGCACATACTAACATTCTTCTTGAAATTCTGCCAGAGTAGTAATCGGGGCAAAGGCCCTGAGCATGGAAAAGGCATTGATTGGGGAAAAGTCCATGTTCCTAGCACCACATCAATCGAAAACGATGAATATATAAGTGATGAAGATATATTTGATTCTATATACCCCTTGTAGACAATAGAATTATCCCTAAGAAAGGCCAATATGGAATTCCGGGATTTGGTCGCTACTGGGCCGGAAACTGCTGAGTATTTCCAAAGGATAGCTGAATTACGTGTTAAGATASAATATTATGGGGTAAKTCATGTCATCTAACAATATCAATTTTTGGTTTTAAATTTTGTAATTTGATATATGCAATTAACACATATTTCTCATTGTAGAATTTTGTGAGATCGATGAGAGAGGAAGGGGAAGGTCCTGGTAGTAGCAGTGGGACTGCAACAACGAACCCACATGGCCACATAGCCACCTGGCTATTTTCCACCCCACGTGTGCTACCTGAGACCAATTCTATACCTTCTAGGGGTGATGCCATGCCCCCACATCACACACCAGATTGTGTAGGTGGTGCACATGATCATGGAACTAATCGCTCTTCTGTTGATTGTTACGTTGGTACTAGACGTATCCAAATCACAGGAAAAACTGCGGTATCATTTTTGGTCAACCAGGACATGGTTCCTCTAAAAATAGTACAGCTACTAGGTATTTAATATATGTCTTTATAGAGATTCCTGTTATATAATTATTTAAACAATCACATATCAGTGAGATTTAAATTACTAATGATGATGATGTTTTACAGGAAACAATGTGTTCTACAATAGTTTGCATGACTATGCTTTAGAAATTTTTGGACCGACCATTCGACTACGATGGAATAGACAAGATTCCAAACTGAAAAGACTTCTTATCTCTAGACTAGTTGGTGCATTTGGTGACTCATTCAATAAGATGAAAGTCCTAAAGAGGACCAACAAGCATTTGAAACATGTTAGAGAGTCATATATGAATAAATTAGTACAAGACCGCAAGTGCGAATGACCTTTGGTTGTCCCCGAGAGGGAGTGGAAAGAAATTATTCTCAATGCAAGAGAATTAGCGATGAAAGAAAAAGGGAGGAAACCACATGGCCCTAGAAGGTAAGAGGTGTTTTCAATTTACTATGATGGTATTTTGTTTACTTTACGAGGAAAACAATCAATATAACATATTTCAAAATATTGCGTAGACTCGAAGACACTTCTAAGACAACAAAGGCAAGAAAATAAAAACATGGCCAACATAAACTGGGCCAAGGTGGTTAGGAGAGATTGAAGGCATGGGTTGTAAGTGCCTAAACATTTTACTTTTTTTTTATCATCGTCACAAAATATGTAATTCATTGTAGCTAGTGACTAATGATTTTGATATTGCTCAATGCAGGGGGATTTGTTCAACGGGCAAGCCACAGAACAAGATCTAAAGGTCAAGTTCATGTAGGTTTTTAATGGCGTGGTGGCACAATGAAGAAGCTTGGGGAAATCACCATGTGTCTCTCTGGAGGACATGGTAAATAAAATGAAATAAAAAACTTGTCGATTAGTTTTTACTCATTGATTACTTGTAATGTAAAATATATT